>JAVQJD010088756.1:0-10731 GCA_036023655.1 Nannoperca australis | reverse complement strand
TTTCTTTAAAGTTAAGACTAGTTTAAAGTCATCTTCATTGAAAAGTACAGTGCTTTTCCTTCAAAAATAAGGACATTTCAATGTGACCCCAAACTTTTGAACGGTAGTGTATATATTACTGATCAATGTGTATATATATATACATACCAAAAAAAGATATGGCTTTAATAGTTCATTTACTGCTGGTTTTCTATTACAATTTCATATGTATTACTTAAATCATCTTCTCAAAGCATGATCTGTTTAATATTTCAATAATATTTGTATATTATATAGTTAATAAATTACCTTTATTTAATTTAAATAAATATTTACATTAGCTGCTAACTGTTCCACTGTGTTCACCAGATAAATTAGTTCAATATAGTATAAGTCAAACAATATGGCATGCTTTTTTGGGTGTCACCTGCATTGTCACTAATGCACATGTGTCAAACGAACATAAGACAGACAAAAACATTTAAGATTTCAAGAGAAAAAGTTAAAGTCAGGCGAGATTTATGATTGGCTACTGTGATTGAATTTGATTGCACATTTGATTGCAGGAATGTGCCCTGAGTACGTTTTTTGAGTTGTTACATCACATCGACGGGCCATAAAGAATGACTAATTTCAGTGATGCAGTTTCATCACAAAATATTGAATGGTGAAATAGTCTAGAGAATCAGCTTGATGCTTTACTTTAACAGCACTTGAATAATATCTCAAAATCCAACATTCACCCAGCACTTTCTTGTTTTTCCACATCCCCCTTCAAAAAATTCAGTCAAACAAAGTAAGCAAAACTCCAGTTGAGAATGTGTCTTAGACAAGGATGTGTTCCTCCGGTCAGTTATGAAACGTTTCCCTCCCAACTGCATGGGAAATGATGAATTGCGCTGTAAGTAAATTAATTTGTCCACAGACAAATCAGGACGCGGTAGCCAGGGGAAGCACGCTGTATTGATAAGGATGTCATGGTGAGAGACTTTAAAGGGTGGATTATGAATCATCCGAGACAAGGGAAATTGTTTTCCAGCACATTATATTGGGAGTCTCTATTTGGAGACCCTCACTACCCAGGATGCACAGCTGGCAGTGCCAGTGCACCCGCTGCTGCAGGCCAATATGAATTCATTACTTAGCTTAGCCATTGATTTTCCTCCTGCCTGGAAAAAATTTAAACAGCTTTCAAGATAGATTGCCAGTTTTCAGAGGGAACTTGAAGGACATTCTATCATGACAATACTTGATGCTCAGAGGAAAATAGAGTTGGCTCTCTTCAACACTGCTGGGCTTAATATGCACCGCTTTTGGTCTTTGCTAAATTTAACAGAAGCTGAAAGCAAATGTTGAGGACTGGATTACATCATGGTATTTCTTTAAATAAAAAAGCTCATATATCACGTGCAGTTCTGCTCTTTAAGAATCGAGTGAAATTTCAAAATATATTACAGCTTAATCAATCAAAACCCTCATAGCATGCAGAGGAGCCATATCATCGCCCATATTGTATCAACGCTCCAGTAGGAGCTCTCATATCTTGTGGGTTCTCTAAGTAGGTGAGAGGCAATGTGGTCCACGTTAGCACAAATGAACACCATCATGAGCAAGATTTTACAGCAGGGTGCCGGCAGATTGGCTCATTAAGAGTAATCACACCACATAAGACTTCATCAAAAAGAAATTTGCACTCAGACCATTGAGATTCCCTCTGGGGGAGGAAGTGCATAAAAACATATCAATGAACACTGTTTAAATCCGACATGTTTGGACGTGCCTGCTGCCATTAGAGGTGTTTAATAGAAATGAAATCAGCATAATAAAATCCCATTATATTTCCCCACCTGTAACCCAGTTTATAAAGTGTGATGAAGCAGTCAACATGTTTAATTGATGCATATTAATTAATTCATTCATTTGCATGTGATGTATGTGTGCGATGGTGTGTGTGTGTGCAATAATTGATAAGGCATTTAAAGCACTGTCAGCAGCGAGAGGAAGACCACTGTGGAACATGGGATTTTTTTCTTCACCAAATGTTGTTGAAATATAAGCGCTCTGAGAAATGGGGGAGGGGAGAATAAGCACTTTGTTGGCTACACAACATACTGGTCAGTCTAAGCTCCATTATAGTGACAACTTCATGACAGCTCACCGGGCCACCGCCCCAAGCTACTCATTGTGTTTGGGAACAGCCTGCAGCAATCTCACGCTGGCCAGCACAAACTCATCTTTGGGGAAATTAAAGGACAATGCAGTAGATCAAGAATGCACCTAGAAATATGCTTCACATATAATGTTTTTCACTCTGTGGCTATGTCAGCCAAAAATGGAAAGAGTGGTGAACAAACAGACACAAAGAGTCACCTATCACAGCTTTCATTCATTCGGTTTTGTTGGATTTGGCCTTCTGCTTACCCCCTATTATGCCCTGAGTCCTAATGCATTTAGATATTTTTATCAGGAGACAGAGGCTGAGGCTAGGCGGGTACCCAAAGGGGAATGGTCAATACCTGTCCATTGTGGTAGGCTGCTAAGTGAAGCCTCAGTGGCAGCTATGGAGTTTTATCACCATGGCTCCCTAATTCCACAGCCTCACTTAAGGGACCAACAAGGGCAATTCTCTGCTCTATCAACAACACTTCCTTCATTTCTCGATGTGTTGGGACCACATCCTTTGGCCTAGGTGTCACAGAGTGTGTTAGCTGCAAAGAGAGACAGAGAGGAAGAGCCTAAGAAAGACCGTGTGAGCTAGAAGAAGTTAAAAGAGAGGGAACAACAAATGTGCGAACAGAAACAAAGCTGCTAATGTCCAAAAGACTATGCAAGAATGTGGAGCAGGGTTTTAATGAATCTTGGCAATCCACCGGCTGAGCATGCCCCCGGTGGAATGACCCACTAACAAAACAAAAGAGTGGTGATTTGTCCGTTGCCTTCTCCATGGTCCAGAGTAGGTTCAGTTCTTTTGAGGCCAATATGGTTCGGGTGAATGATGCATTCAGGGTTTTAGCGTGGGCCAGCAATCAGCCCCTCTACGCGCCTCAAGTGAAAAGCACAGTGCTTATTATCAGTGTTCATGGGTAATGATACACAGTGCAAGCATTCTCAGTGCTCCCAGTGGCAGGCTACTCATTAGGAGTTCTACGCAGAGAGGAGATGCCTCTCATTGCTTTGCAGGACATGATTAATGTGATTCAAAATATAATTCATTATTATAACACTGCTTCAATCTAAGAGTGGTCTTCGGCTCTCTTTAACAATTAAATTAGATTAATTAAAAAGACCCAACCAACAATTATTGTATCCTATAAACGTATTGTGTTTGTAAAAGTTTTCGGACAACAATGGAGATGTATAGCACAGAAGCAGAAGATATGTCAGGCTGTGGATACAAACAATGTGACATCAGTGTGTCACACTGTTACACTGAGTGACTACCATGAACACACACACTGTAGTTTATTTTGACTCAATCCCACACACCCTGTCCTGCTGCTGGAAATATTCACTCTGGCGTATTAAATTTGTATTAATCCACAGCTAAAAATAGTCCCCAACAAATGCACTTTGTACTATGATTTAAGGAACTTGAAAATTTTTCTTCATTGCACTGAACATAATGTATAATCCCATTGCTTGTAGTTGCCATATTATGTTAGTGATGGTGATTCTTCAAGCATAGTTATTGTGTGCTTGTAGGTGTCTTTTTGGAGTTACAGCATCAGTTAAACTGAATTATGTGAGGCTCCTCCTCACCTGTGACCATGGACTGTATAAAAAAATGGACAATGTGTTTCCTACTGTACAAAAATGAAGCCAAAATATCCCAGATAAAGAGTGCTGCCATCTTGCTCTGGTGACATAATTTTGAGCGAGAGTCTGCTCAGTAGTGATCATATCGAGGTCCAGCCTGGCCCAGTTGTAAGCACACTCACAGCTGTCAATCACGATGTCTCAACCCACTTTTTATAGCATCAAATAGCTGGGAAAAAATAAAAAAAATGTATTTGATGTGTACTTTGATTTTTCTGTTCCATGGTCCATCAGTTAACATGGAGGGGGCGGAGCTTATGACCTGTACTGCGGCCAGCATCAGGGGGCGATCGAGATGTTTTGGCTTCACCTTTGGGGAGCTGTCATGTCGTCCATCTTTATATGTAGTCTATGCCTCCGAGGCTCTAAGGTATAATTCCTTCACGCACACACACACACACACACAATCACAAAGCGAAGTTGCAATGTGTCAGTCTGTCACTTGCCAAGTCTTTGCACAACTGTTTGCCCTTACCAATCCTCCACTACTCACATCCTATTTTTTACATATTCTGGGGAAGAAATCAAGCATGTACATACGTTGCCCTTCAAATATCCCACATGGTGATGTATTATTTCCCCCTTTTCAGTAAGTCGAATGTACCATTTCAATCCAGCAAAGAAGCAAAGTTTGTGAGCTGTGATTTCCCTCATATTATTAACTGAGTAAATATACAGCTCATCTTTTGTGATTTGAAGATTACGAGGAGATGCACTGTCCTTGAGTGCAGTATCAAGATGTGTTCTGCAATATGTATCTTGTAATGTATTCTGGTATATTTATGGGCTATTCTTGCAGTGTAACAAAATGTCTCTAACCCCATGGGTAATAGTATAAACTAGACTGCAGTCTAATGCACCTGATATCCTCCTATATAAATAAATATATAAAAACAATACCACTCCCCAGCCCGCATGCAGAGCCGACTAACACACAGTGCCAAAGCATCTGGTAGGATCTCCATGCCAAGTGTTTCTCTCCTCCTCTCCCCCCTGCATCTATATCTTGCCTTGGGCAGCAGGTATGTTGGCGTACTGTACTGAACACAGAAAGTGTATGCTGTGACATCTTCTATTGTTTGTCTCGTTGACAACAGTGCATTGTATCCTGAGCTGACGTGCAAGCATTGAAACTGTTTTCGGGAACCACTTGGGGCACACCCCGGTTCCAAACAGATTCTTCTGAGGAAATGAGGTCTACTTTGTTTTTACTGACGATCCCCACAGCAAAGACAGTGCAGTGTTTTTACTTGATTTATGATGAACGAATGAATAGCAAATAAATATATTTGAGAAAACCCTTCGATTTTACTGTTCACTTCAAAGACAAACATATTGTATGTGTACAGGGCAAAGACAAGTGCATTTTGTGAGTTTTAAAAGGCAAAGGTTATGGCTCAGGCTTGGATTCCAGATGCAGTGTGCTGTACAATTGATTTACAATTGTACAGCACACAGTGAAGCTAATTGGCACAAATTACAGAGAAACTGGTCAGAGTGTGTTGGCTGGCTGGACACATCAGGATTTCAATAATTGAAATAAGAGACTCTGCTGGCTGCATCAAGTGAGTGGCAATGGCCTGTGCAGTGTGTACCACCATCCTTCTTTTTCTTTCAACACACAACACAAGGCTAAAAACTACCCGCTCACGGGGATAGCCCTCAGGTGTGTGTTGCTTTGCAATATGAGTGAAGGACGTAAAACCTGGCAGGATATGGGATTCTAGGTTTATAAATAATGACGAAAATAGATAAAAGGCTTTCTTCCAAAGTGTAAATTCAAGCTGATGTTTTAAATATATGTGTGGTGAGAATAACTGTTGTATTTGTATGATTAAGTTTTGAAAAAAAGTGGGGGGGAAAATTCCAACTTTGGTGTCCCCCAGAGGTAGTATAAGACAAGACACCATGACACACAGGAAAACATGCTGCTACTTAAAAAAATGATCACATTTAAAATTCTACACCTGGCAGCTTTGGGTAGCTTAGTCAAGCCATTACATTTCTTACCATCAAGGTCAAACAAAAACACATGTGATACAACATGGAAAAAGTGGGTTGTCCATTGATCCCAGGGTTGGCAGTTTGATCCCCAGCTCCAATTGTCCACATGTTGATGTGACCTTGGGCAAGACACCAAACCTCTAGTTACTCCCAATGGAGCCAGCACCTTGTGTGGCAGCTCCGTTGCCATCTGTGTGTGAATTTTGTGTGAATATAATCTGTATATCAGAGAAGTCAATTAACAATTTACATTTGGAGTCATTTTTTGCTGTAGTATGAATAAGATATAGTTAAAATAAGAAGTGATAATGGAAATAATAGTGAATATGGTTGCATGAGGGAGCACTGTACAATATTTAAGGTACACTTATGAACCATAATGTACCATTCAAAATATATCATTGTTTAGGTGAGTATAACATTTGGTGGGCGTAAGAGTAAGGCATTGATCAAAGTTACATTCACTCATAGTGAAAATAAGTAAAAAGTAAAAATCTCATTGTGGATTACATTTGGATCAATGGAGAACACTGGAGGATCAACCTGAATGTTATTTTGAAGTTAATCATCTTCCCATGCATGGACCATGTCAGTTTATTTATGACACCACAATGGCCAAAAAAGCTGTCTCACACTAGAGGACACATATTAAACAATGTTATTGATGCTGCTTTCAACCTGTAAACTATGTGCGTTTGATTTGTAGCCTTTTAAAGTGCTCAGTTGTTCTACTGTGGCCATCTAGATGATATGCAACAGTGAACGGACAGAGTCATTAATGGCCTATGTTGTGTTCTGTCAGAGTCTCATTTGCTGCTGTTACTTGTATAGTCAGTGAGTGCAGGCTGCCAGTGGGCCAGATATTGATGAGCCAGAGTGAAACATCCAGTAGGAGCCTTGAGGACAGGACGATTTGAGCTGCACTCACTGTAATGCATAAGCAAACTGCAAGAAGGCATATTGTAACCTAGTGAAAAGGTTAACTATGATGGCAAAAGAAACACAAGACAATGGAAGAGTGGATATATTAGAATATTAACACCACTGTTATGCCCAATGTTGGGAAGGTTACTTGAAAAAAAAATCACATTACTGCTCATGTCTCACATAGACCAAGACCAGAAAAGCAATTAGCCTAGCTTAGCATAAAGACCAGAAGCAAGGGAAAACAGCTAGCTCTCTCCAAAAATACACCAACTCTTGGCATCCCCTAAAATCCCAGTCATTTTCACATTTCTGTTTGTGCAATGAATAAACTAACATGTATTTGTGAGCTTAACAAGTGTTGGTAGGCATATTTTCTTTAAACTTTAAAGAGGAAATAAAAGTGAATAATGCTCTACGAGGACACCTTTGAAATACCGTCATGTAGAGTAGACTACCAATGTTTTCTCACAGGTGACAGGCGATAAGAGACTCAATTCCTCCTGACGCACACTGTTTTGACCCATCGCTGTTACATCTGTATCACTTCTGTGTTTGAACTACTGATTCACACTGCTCCCCCACTGATCGTTGAGATGATCGGTTGAGATCCCAGATTGTATCCCTCATTGTGAAACATTACCGTGAGCGGTGCTCAGCTTGCCAGGCTATTTTAAACATGCCTGCCACGTCAGTGTGTAATCCATCAGCTGGAAAACACATCTGGAGCACTCACTGTAGAATTATGTATCCCATGCTAATTTTACATTTTTTATATACATATATATAATGTATGCTGTAATCAAGCTAGTAGATATTTCAAGTCCTTTATCTTGACCCTGTTACCACATTTGTCATTTTAGAAGGTCAAATTGTGTGGAAGGGAGGGAGAGAGAGAGAGAGAGAGAGAGAGAGAGAGAGAGAGAGAGAGAGAGAGAGAGAGAGAGAAAGACTTGTTTCGCAAATTAAGCCTCAAATCATGCATTATGCCTCATGAATTAAATGGAATGAGACTCCATCAAGGAAATTAATGAATAAGATTATCAATCAAACTGAAGCGCTGAACTTTTTAAAGGAGCCTCCGCAAAGTCCCCACATGTGATTCTAACGCGTCACTTCATGTGTTATAGTTTATGTCAAAAGCTACAGGGTGAGACAGAGCTGTGGTGACCTACAGGAGGTCTGTGTTTCATCTACGTTTATCATCAGTTTATTTGATATTTTACTGTTTTCTGTCTCTGTTTTGCTTTGTTTGATAGCCTTCAGGATGCGTTTTCTATTTTCTCATAGCTTTGTCTTTATTTCAAATGAAGCAAACTGAAAGTTAGTCATACCCATTGTCCATTAAAGAATAAAGGCGGTGAAATGACTCCCCAACAAATGCGCTATTTTCTTGTTTGCTCAAAACTACAGCTGTTTCAGAAAATTACCGAGCATTTTAATAAAACCAATGAAACAATATATTTGTGAACCATCAAAAGGAACCAATGGGCTAGAGTGTCACAGATAGGCAAAGTATTGAGAGACCAAATGAGGATTTTAATGGGATTTGTTGACAAAGGCACCAGCTTTATCCTTTAAAGCCACAAAATGCACAGTAGTTAAAATCAAGAGATCTGTGTAGGTAAGAATCTAAACATTTATGTATGAAAATAAGAGTCAAAATATTTAGACTTTTAAAGAATGTGGCCAAAATGTTCCTAAGTGTATTTCTGTGTGATGCTTGGCTTGAACTTAAATTGGGTCCTTTAGTGAGTTGCATAAGGAAAATAAATCCAGATTTACTGCAATAACAGTGGAAAAACCCCCCACTACATTTAGAGTGTCACTTGAGGCATCAACACTGTCAAGCTTACTGTTGAGATTCAGTTATAGCTCCCCTGTTGCTGTCAAATATTACAGTTTTCAAGTATAATTCATCAAAACAGTGAGAAATATTCTCTGCGTTCAACTGAAACACAGTTAAAGCCATCTGATATGCAATCCTTAACCACTCACCCAGAAACTATGAAGACCCCATGTTTCCTGTGCCTTCATTTACCATCAATTTTTTGACAAATCTCCAAGGAAATGTTTCCCAAGGTCAAAACACTTGACAGCATACATTCAGTGTCAGAGAGAAGCAATTTAGACTTAAGCGGTCATCTATCAGTTCCCTGCTCAAATTTACCCTTGTATTTCAAAGAGAAAGAAGCACAACAGAAATGAAACAGGTTTGTGCAGATGAAGTAGGAGGCCGAGTGTGAACAGGGGTGCAGCGGAAGCTTCATTCCCATGAGAGATTGTTAGCACCAGCATACAGTAAGAACTGACCTGGGGTTTAACATTCAGCAGACCTTGTAAAGCTCACTGTAGCATTGAAGCATGTGGAGTGTATAGAGTATATAATTTGAATAAGCTTAGACATACTGAACTAGCAGCTCAAGTTGAGTGGTCAGGCTGGAAATTAAGAGCGTGTTCTGCAGAGATTGGCCATTACCATGGATGTGGTATCAATATAAATAACATAGAATTTGTCTTGTAGTTGGTGTACTGATATGGAAAATGTAGAACGCTAATCAACGCTTTTTAAAATTAAATCTGACAAGCACAATCATTTTCCTTGAAGCTGAATCATCAGGCTGCCGCAAGATTCAAAATCATGGACTGGTTGGTCCATAACTGGCTGGAATGGTTGATATACAGAGAGAGGTTTGTCTTGGAGACGTTTCAGACAATCTTCAACTCAGTCCTATATTGTTACATGACTTCACATCACATTTTTACAGAGCCTAGTGTGGAAGGTGGAGTTGAGTTTTAGCATCATTTTATTGGATAATTCCACAACAAGAAGGACAGTGCTCTTAATAGAGTGAAGGCTAATACAGTGAACCAAAATTTAAATGCAACACTTTTGTTTTTGCTCCACTTTTACATGCGCTGAACTCAAAGAGCTAAAACATTTTCTATGTACACAAAATGCCTATTTCTTTCAAATATTGTTCATAAAATTGTCTAAATTTGTGTTAGTGAGAACTTCTTTTCCGAGATAATCCATCCACGGGTGTGGCATATCAAGTTGCTGATTAGACAGCATGATTATTGCACAGGTGTGCCTAAGGCTGGCCACAATAAAAGGCCACTTAAAATGTATCAAAATGTCAGTATCTGGTGTGACCACCATTTGCCTCACGCAGTGCAACACATCTCTTTCGCATAGAGTTGATCAGGTTAATGATTGTGGCCTGTGGAATGCTGGTCCACTCCTCTTCAATTGCTGTGCGAAGTTGCTGGATATTGGCAGGAACTGGAACACGCTGTCGTAAATGCCGATCCAGACCATCCCAAACATGCTCAATGGGTGACATGTCCTGTCAGTATGCTGGCCATGCAAGAACTGGGATATTTTCATCTTCCAGGAATTGTGTACAGATCCTTGCAACATGGGGCCATGCATTATCATGCTGCAACATAAGATGATGATTGTGGATGAATGGCACAACAAGGATCTCGTCATGGTATCTCTGTGCATTCAAATTGCCATCAATAAAATGCACCTGTGTTCGTTGTCCTTAGCATAAGCCTGCCCATACCATAACCCCACCGCCACCATGGGCCACTCGATTCACAACGTTAACATCAGCAAACCGCTCACCCACACGACGCCATACACGCTGTCTGCCATCTGCCCTGTACAGTGAAAACCGGGATTCATCCATGAAGAGAACACCTCTCCAAAGTGCCAGACACCATCGAATGTGAGCATCTGCCCACTCAAGTTGGTTAAGATGACAAACTGCAGTCAGGTCGAGACCCCGATGAGGACAACAAGCATGCAGAGGAATTTCCCTGGGACGGTTTCTGACAGTTTGTGCAGAAATTCTTTAGATATGCAAACCAATTGTTGCAGTAGCTGTCCGGGTGGCTGGTCTAAGACGATCTTGGAGGTGAAGATGCTGGATGTGGAGGTCCTGGGCTGGTGTGGTTACACGTGGTCTGAGGTTGTGAGGCCGGTTGGATGTACTGCCA
>JAVQJD010088754.1:0-15450 GCA_036023655.1 Nannoperca australis | reverse complement strand
GGACTCTCTTTATTACATTACAAAGTCTCCAGTGAGAGTGTGTGTGTGTGTGTGTGTGTGTGTGTGTGTGTGTGTGTGTGTGTGTGTGTGTGTGTGTGGTGTCGTACTTGGGGTTGGAGAATGTTAAACTTAGCTGTGTGTGACGTGAGGAGGCACTAGACAGTCGCTAACCAGTGTTGAACAAATAGCTTTAATTTCAACTGGCCAAGACACCAAGTCTCATTGTATGTCCGCGTATTATAGCGTCCCCATGATTCTGCCTCTACTTATGTTTGTGTGTGTGTGTGTGTGTGTGTGTGTGTGTGTGAGATTCAAAGTAACTCTGCTGTACAAGATAAATTAACATGTTTCCACAATCATGCTCCATTTCTACAGACTGAAGCTCTCACACCACATTAACCAGCTGAAGAGAGACATCGTGACAGAACAGTAAGAGGCCGTAGACTAAAGAGGTGTGAGGCCAGTATGCTCTCACCAAATGACACAGATTGTGCCATTTGGTGCTTTTTACTGTACAGAAGAGTGTACGTGTGTGTTTGTACATGCACTAGTTAAATCACGGTGCTATGAAAGACCTTGTCAGTCTTGAGTCAGAATCAGGGACCTGTTTTGTGTGTGTGTGTGTGTGTGTGTGTGTGTTTTCGTGTAAGAAAGAGAGAATGTGTTTCTCACTCGGGCTATCGATCCACTGTAGAGTGAATTAGCTTTTTAAATGACATTTCATCATTGAATTGTTTCATCAACTGTAGTCACATTTCAGAATCAACGGTCACTGTTAATGTTTCATTATGGGGATCTGAATAATGAATCTGAATAATGTCGGCCTTGATCGTTTCAGGCTTGAGGAGTGTACAGAGCTGATGGTGATAATCATACAGTGCGACCACCCGGACTGAAAACTATTTCAGCGAGCTGTTTAGATTGTCTTTTTCATTTCCCCCTAGAGTCATGCCGGTTTGTAGGCGGCGCTAGCTTGTTATTTATTCAGGCTTTCACATAAAAAAAAGCGTGACATTACTCTCACTTGTGTGTTGAGGTGAGGTTTTCCTCTTCTCGTTTTGACGTGCATCAGTCGCACAGTAGCACATTACCCAGAGAGCTAATGATGTGAAGCTGCTCTTTTTCTGAAAGGCATGCTGGGAGAAAAAGCTCCAGGGGAAAAGTCCATTTTAAATTCAGCCACTTCTGTCATTTCAGGAAAAAAAAAGTATTGATTTAAGATGTGGGGGTGTCATGACTCAGTACCTAGTCTGCCTTGCCCATCTGTTATGGTTCTGCTATTTTGAACATAATCCATAACATTTGGCTCAGGTGGAAACATTGTTCCTTTGAGACTCCTCACTTCTATTTGTATCTGATAACTGCTGGACATGTTTGTTTGCTTTTAGGTAAAAGTTGCCCTTTAACAGATGACCTGACTTCAAATTACTTGACTGTTCATTTTATTTTACTGCCATGAGAAGACAAAAAATAAAAGCTGGTGTTAAATCAGTTTAAGTGGCACCCTCCACCTCTTCAAGATAACAGGGTCACACGAGGGGTCAGAGGTCAGATCTAAGGGTTCAAAGTAGCCTAGAGGTAAACATTCATTTCATAATCACTGGGGACACTAGCATGCAAAGTTCAGACTTTGTTTTTTCCTGAACCAGGGTGGTGGACTTTTGTCTGAAATCAGACAAAAAGAACAACTGGGTGCAACTACATTATTGCACTGCTGCTGGGCATAATGTCCTGTTATCTCATTGAACTACTATTTGGCTCCACTTTGCACTACATCTAAAAGTGGATGCTTTTGGTGAGGGGTGGTTACAGACAGGGTGCAGAAATAATGTTTTACAGGCATTTCTTATAGGCATACAAGGGTCGGGGAACCTGCTGTGGCTCAGTTATTTGATTGTGGGAGCTATCTACGTTATCTATTCATTCTGAGCTACTATGTCTCCTCTGAGAATAAAGACAAATCAGTATGACACATCAAAAAAAAAAAAGAAATTGAAACAGCGGTTGTAAATGATGAAAAGAGATGCCATTATGTGCTGTAAATGTCCATCATTTCCTTGTTTTCTTTCTTGCATTTCTTTTCTTTGAGTATGATTATTAAGATGTAAGAATACTGTAGTATCATAAGTGAATCATTCTTCCTCGCTAGGCATAGAACTTGCTTGTGATTGATAATGGCAATGTATAACTTGTAAAAAAGCAAAATAATTAAAAAACATGAAAAATGAAGAAAATAATAAGAAAAAAAAAATGTTACCAGTCAGAGGCCAAGGTAAAGGACTCTCATTTCTTTGTGTTTTTATTTTTTTATTAGCAATTTATCACTGTGTGATATTTTGTACATCATATTAAGCTGTATTCAAACTATTTCCTCTAACTACAAGGGATAAGAGACCTGCTTTTTATTAATTTTGTTTTATTATTATATATTTTTGAACTGCATTCTAGCTTGTATCAAATGACTTTCTCTTTTTGTTTACGGGTCCCCTGTTGTATGTCATTAAGGAAGAAAAAATGAAGATTTTGTACAGTGAATTGAGAGTTGGGTTTGTGGTGTCTTTCTTGCCTTTATAGGGATACAAAACTTGTGAAAACATCTGGACACATGGAAGCATCATCCCTTACATGTATGAAAACTCACTGTGGAAGTACCCGGATAGAATTAGATTTGCACTTACATCAAGTTGAACGTCACTTTCAAGAGATGTTAAAAGACAGAAAAGCTATAAAAAAAAAAAAAAAGAACAGTCAAAATTGGTACATCAGAGATTGGGATTTCCCGGCTTTCAGTCCGAATATTCGTCAGGTTCTAACAACACTTTTATGCAGAACTTCCCATAATACAACTTGATAGCATCGCTGTCTTTCATTAGAACCTCGATACTTGGTAAATGTCCACATCTTTCAAAGTCCAAGCACCCCGGTTTGTAAGTTGTATCATCCAGACCTGTTTTATGACATTTTTGAATTCTCTGCTTTGAATGAACATTTGTGTCTAATATGTTTTTTCCACCAACCCATTGTCCATTTCAAAAGTTTAGGCACTGGATACAAGATACTTTAATGATAAGCACTCTGTACTCTGAAAAAAAACTTCAATGAAAAGTTCATTCTGTCTTTTTTTTTCTTTTCTGACATCACACTCCTGTAACCAAATTAGACCACAGCTTAGTTGAAACTCGTGATGTCACACACTTTTGCTTGTACATACACACCGTCAACTCCGGTTTAAGATGACCACAGATAAACTTTCTCACTTCAGCATATCCATGTGAAAACGGCCTTCTAGTGTCAAACTCTGAACTTACACCATTCTGCACAGTGATGCTCAAACATCCAAGTGACATAAGAATAATAATTGTTATGGTCCATTGTCAAGAATAACCTTTCATACTCAACATCCTACAGCTTTTTTCATAGGCTGAGTACTACCCCTCCCGATGAGTGAACTAACCTTGATTTGTACAATTGATGGAGTTTTCCTTTAAATACAGCCTTCCAAAATCACATTTAGTATCTGAAAGTGGTAAAGAGAGAGCCCATCTTTCGTTTGCCCCATCTCTGCTACTAACCAAGACTCAATGATTCATTTATCATTCATTTATCTTCAACCTGTGACTGCTCTCAAAAGAGTAGAGATTTTACATCATAAAATCTTTTCATTGCAAATGCTGTATAATTTCAACACCTGGGTAAATACATTAAACAAATATATTTCTTTATCTTTCAGCTTACACACACAAAAAGTTTTTGATAGATATTTGGCATGTGCTATACCAGGTTTAGGTATATCTTGGCTGCAAATGTTGATATTTTGTTTCCCCCTTATTGGAACATGCCTTGATATCATCACATTACACCTGATTGCTGTCCATTTGTAATATGAGACCAATTCCAGGTAAAATGGCAACAACGCAGCCCCATGACCTCATCCCTACCCGGGAACTAATCATTCAATATCCAACCACACCAAACATCGCCCTCTTGTGGTGGACAGTAGAATCCCAGCAAACATTACTAACTGCTGCTGAGTAACTGAGATATCTTTACAGACTGCTGTTTCAGCAGAGTGCAGTTGCCTTTGGTTAATTAGTTTTAATGAATTGGACATTTTGATATGGCTTCAGAGAGAGAGACATGATATAATGGCCCTGGGAAGAAGGTAAGCAGAAGATGAATATAATGTGCTTAGTAACTTTCAGCATTACTATCTGGGGAGGTTTTCTTTCCCAAAGGTAGAAAGTCACTGTTTTCATCATCTGGATGCTTTCTATGTGAAATTATAGTGTGGTTATTAAGTGGTGCAGAGCCATGCTGAATTTCTAAGCATCATGTATATGCTGGTGTGTGCAAAGTTACACCCTACTTGCCATGAAAGTTCCCCCATTTTTACTGAAACCTGCAGTGAACTTTGCATGAAAACAGCTCTGCAATAGGTGTGGTCTTATTCTGCAGTCTGGCAGAGGTGTGTCTACAAAAAAAATGCAAAGAGAAAAGGTGTTACAGAGGGGAAATTCTGCAGGAAACCGTTTTACAGAGGGGCTAGGCTAATGCAATGCGAGGGAAGACGGCAAAGAGATGGGAGGGTTTCTGAATGTGGAGCTGCCCCTTCAGGCAATGTAAGGGGATCTCTGCTGGCCTGGACTCAGGGAGGGAGCACGACGAATAACCCTAAACCAAGGAAGGGAGAGAGAAAGAGGAAAGGGAGGAGGGAGAAGCCTGGGAGTATGGAGTCAAAGGGCAGGGCTTTCTGAGAGTCTATTGGCCCCAGGTTGTGTCAGTCATTTCACTTCCTTCTTGGCTGTGGCAAGAGCACAGATGAGAGGGCAGGAGGGAGGGGGAGAGGGAGGTGCCCTCAGACAGCCCTCGCTCTCTCTCTCTCTCTCTCTGTGTGTGTGTGTGAGCTTTTACACAAAAAAGACTAAACTGGGGCTGAAACTGAAACAGGTCAAGACTCTTAAATGCAGTGCAGTCTCTTGCTCTCCTTCATTCTCACAGTTTCCTGTTTAAGGAGGCCATTTTGTAACTCAGCGTAGGAGAAGAGCACAACAAAGTTTGGCATTGTTTTTGTTTTTTCTCTCCCACGGCTGGGAGTTCCACAATGAAGTTTGGACTTTCTCCTTTGCAGAGCAACTTCTTTGGACAAGAGAGGTGAAGGGAGGGGGGGTGAGAAGGTGGAGAAGGAACAGCAGCAGGGGGGTAGTTTTCTCCCTCAGCGTGCCTTTCTTTTATGAAGCTCTCACACTCACTGCTCATGCTTGTCATGCCTGGGCAATAACAGGAGTTAGCGCGAAACAAGTGGCTGAAAGGAGGAAAAACCACCACTTCCTGGATAAGGATTTGTCCCTTGATGCACTGGGAGGGGGTGGACACAGGACACAGAGGACCCTGGACTCTCTACTCTGTGTGTGTGTGTGTCCATGTGTCAGTGTGTGTACCCCTCTATCCTCCACTGAGACCGGTTGAATGACTGTGGGTTTTCGGAGAACTCTAGACTGCACCTGGGCGTGTGTTTGTGAGTGTGTATGTTGAGAGCTTCAGGCAGCCAGCAATCAGGACTCTGAATGGCTAACGCTAGCCCTTGTATGTCCTCAGGGGCCCTGGCCCAGGTCTTTTTTCCTCCTGGGGGCTCCTCACCACCAGGCTCAGCTGTGATGCAGCAAGGGACCCCGATATCCATCACCTCTATGCCTGCTCATGGTGGTTTTCCTGTGATGGACCTGATACCAGGGCAGGGTCCAGGTGGGGTTGTGATGCCCTCGCTGCCGCCCACTCCAGCAGGGGTGTCCTTTATCATCCAGATTGGTCTGACCAGAGAATCTGTCCTGATGCCCCAGGCTGCTGACCTGGCCTATGTGAAACAAATTGCCTGCTCTATTGTCGACACCAAGGTAGGAAGTGTGTGTGTGTTTGTGTGTATGTGTGTGTGTGTGTGTGTGTGTGTGCAAACTGGGGAGGGTGGCATGTGAGGGAAAACTGGGCAAGCTTTCTCCAGGAAGAAAGCTGTTTATGTGCAAATCTCTCATGCCGCATATTCATATTTGTTTTAAATTTGTCAGATGACCTCCTTCTTTACTTTCTGTGTTTGTGTCCCAGTCTCCCACAAAAACCTTTGTTTACACTGGACTGCTCTCATTGGTAAATGAAAGGGTTTGAACAGGCGAGCAGACAAAGCATTTGAACAGGCAGCTGTGACAGACTCTGAGGAAATGTACAAAATATCACAACTTTGCTCCGCTCTAATTACAGCAATTAGCCTTTTTTCCTCACACAGTTGGGAGAGAGCACTGTTCAGTTAGGCTTTGTTATGCCACATCTAGCACAGCAGACTAGCAGAGGGATGTTTGATGGGCTTAGTGTTCAGGCAAGAGAAAGGGACACAGTAAGTTTCACCCGGCTGTTTATGCATGGAGCAACACATGTGCTGTACATAAAACATCAGCTTAAACATAGGAAATATAGGTCAACAATTTCAGAACTTACCTTATTGAATTTTGTCCTTAAGAGTTAAAAACCCAAGCACGGCTCAACATGCAGTAAAGGAAGTCAACATCCCATTGTTAAAGCACCTTGACTTTATCTCATCAGACTCTTAAGTCTGAAGCGAGTTACTTAATAGCCATGAGCAAGCGCAGATCTAGTGGGATCTGAATTTGATATATACAATCCCACTGTGCTTCTATGTGTCAGAAGACAAAGTCCTCCGTGCCTGTGACCTTTCTTTGTGATGGTCAAAAGTCCCTTTCACTTCCCGTCAGTGCAACATCAGAGGTTTTGCATTTCGGGCCAAAAGAACCAATCACATCAGGCCAATTTTAGTCCAAGTTTGCTGAGCACTTCATTGGTTTGGTTTTTCAGTCCTTCTAGAAAACACACTTTTACTGCCAGGCTTTTACTTGTGTGTGTGTGTGTGTGTGTGTGTGTGTGTGTGTGCATATTATTATTGTGCTAACAAGTCTTCACAATAGTTTTTTTTTTATCTTACTAGTCAAAAGTATACCACTGTCTTTAAAATGTGGCATTACGCATTTTCAAATTCAACTTCATTGGATAATGATCATAATTAATTTTGAAACATTTGTATAATTTCCAAAAAAGGCTATCATTCATCATTGTGTTTTAAATTACTGGTTCACAGTATAAAACACAAAGCAAACTGCTCAGACTCAATCTGAGCTTCTCTGGAGGCAGTAGGTGGAATGACAAAACTAAGGGGATGATAACTTCAAACAAACATATCTTCATCAAACTGAAACAGAAAACTTTAAAAGAAACGTACAGGGTTAGGGTGGAGGGAGATGTAGTGACATCCTCTTTGCAACAGGAAGCAAAGTGTTATGGGAAATATGCTCTTTATTTGAGAACTGTCAGCACTAGATTATTATTATAGTATACATGGCAGCACATTTTAGACCATACACACGCATAGTAGAAAACACATAGGAGAGAAAACGTCCTACGGTGGCATGTTAGTTTGAGCAGCCCGTGTGTTTTTATCTGCCAATTAGGCTGGTAGGTGATTAGATTAGCAGATTTTCGCAGCCCGCTCAGAGCAGCTTTGTGAAACTCCCCACAATTTCTAATATTCCAGGAAATACCGGTAACTGTCTCCAGCAAGCTTACCCACTCTGCTAATCTGTTTGTGTGCACAGCAGTCTTTGTTTGCACTTGGTTTTTATTTAGTGAGATAGATGTGATGCTGGATCTCCACAGCATATCTTAGTAATTAGTTTGGCCTGCTTCCAACTGCGTTTCCATATGATGGGAACAGATATGGTTGGAACAAGTAAGAGGCGTTGCTTACCTTCATCAAAATGTAAACAGCAACTGCATGTCTCTGCCTGTCCAGTTCACTTGTGGCTTCTTTTCTTCCTTTTTTTCCTCTCTCTGACAAACCAAAACCACTTGTCCCCCGTGTAATGTAAGATATGTTGTTGTTGGGAGTTTTCGTACTCTTATGTTTGTTTTTTTTCATTTTCAGTCAGAATCTTATGATTTTATGTTTCTTTGCCTTGCTTTTCCAGAGCCATTACAACATTCAGAGTTCCCTCCGTGCATGCGTTTCCAACTGACCATAAATAAAAAGCACCACAAAATGTCCAGATAAAGACTTTACAACACCTGCAGCTGCCTCATAGTAACAACCCGCAGCCTCAGTAATCAGTTTTCATGTTAAAAACCTTCATTGCTGAATAAATCAAGTGTACAGATTTACATTTTGTTGTGCATTAGAATCACATGGGTCCAAAACTATGTTGCAAAGGTAATTAAAGACATGTGACAACGAAACACTGCTGCTGAAAGGCTTTTTGTAGGTCACCATGATTAACCAGCAAGGGCCAAGGTGCCTCTTCATTTAGATTTTGACTTTCCCCTTGGTAGGTAGAACGACATTTACTTCATTACACCTCTGAAAAACAATAGAAAACAGTAAAGCTCCTATCCATGACTAAAAGAACTGCTACTCCTATGTCACAACACATGCTTAAACCAAAAAGCTGACCATGATTTTAACACAATTCAGATGTCAATGTCACTGACTTTGGTCCTGCTTTCAGCTAGGACATAAATAGCCCATTATGGCATCGGTTAGCCGGAGAATTTTGAATGAATAATGGAGCTCGGGATGCGCTACTATGTGGGACAGCTTAAGCATCGGGTATGTTCTGAGGAGGTTAATTGGTGCTTGTTGGTCAGCATCACCAAAGGTTGGTGAACTCCACACTAGCAGTGGCATGCTGCTGTCAGGAAAAGAGTCAGATGAAAGGGAGGAAGCAGAAAGGTCAGGCTGACATGCAGCAAGGTCGCACTAAAGTCAATTAATGAACACCCCAGGCTATATTACAACTGTATACCATAGCCACCATTGCACATAGCTTCTAACATGGTAACACCCATATAGACTTAACCGTTTCTGTATTTTTAGACAGAGAAAGGAATGTTGATTTATTCTAAATACACTTTGGGTACCATTTTGTGGTTGCTGCTCCACAGCATCTAATTTAGAAAAAGACTCCCTTGTCAGCCAAAGAAGAAAAATACGTTTTCTTTTGTGGTTTGTTTCTACCTCACTTTTTAAAAACATCTTCAGTCCCACTGTCCCAGCAACAGGATATACTGACCAATACACTGACCAGACTCACAGAACTTTATTTTAAATCCTAGAGAAGATCCAAAAAGTTTCAAAGTTATTTGCTTATTTACATCTCCCTGGATGGTCTATTAACAATGGGTGAGGTCTACTGTATAACTGCACCACAGCCTTTTCTTTGTGGAGTTTGCATGTTCATCCTGTGTTTCCACTGGGTGCTCTAGTTTCTGTCCACAAGACATGAAAGATAGGTATTTGGGGTACTTCTGCCATTGATTTGTGTCCATGGCTCTGACTTTAGTCAACTATAGCTGACCACATCACTTCTCTGTCGTTGATTACTTGTCTTTCCGAGAGTTTTACTTTTACTTTTACTTTTTGGAAAATCAAACAAGAGGAAGAATAACAAAACTTTTTTTTTATCCCCACTAACAAAATGACATTCAGAGTCTGGCCTTTCTCAAGCCACGCACACACACACACACACACACACACACACACACACACTGCAATCCTCCAAATCCCCTAAATACAGAACTCCTGCCTTGCTAGGATCTACAGCTTTAGGTGGGAGATTTGGACAATAGACAGCTTGTCCTGGCCTGGCCAACTGAGTGCAACACATGAGTTGGGCTGTGTGTGCACGCATGCCTGCGTCGGTGTGTTTAGAGGGGCAGTGAAGGCAGTTTGGTACCCCACACCCACACCCACACCCACACCCGCACCCACGGCCATCTCTCCCATCCCAGAAAGGGTGAGTCACCAGTGCTGTTTATTCACAGGCTCCCTCCTTGTGTTCCATTGACATGTTTTTCCATTCACTTCTTTGTGGAAGAGCACACTCTGCCCAGGCTTCAACTCCCAACACCAACCAGTTAATGGCCATCCGACAGCTCTTGTCTATAGCCTCCTCTCCTCTGAGCATTAACAACAGTCTCTTAGGCCACAAATCAAAATCCACCCTCAATCACAAACTGTATTTAGGCTCCACACTTCCCACACCTTTCTAAAGTTTAGTCCTTGGCTCTATAACCTGGCAGTGCTCGCCAAAATCCCATTTAGCCGGCCTACCTCCAGCTGCTCCAACCCCCTCCTCCTGATGGAACAAGAACTAATAGTGTGGCCTGGAAACCAGAGGTCTGTCTCCATTCAACCATGATGCAGCTCTGGTGTATTTGCTGTTTTGTTGGACAGGCCTCACTGATTCCCTTCTTTTGAACTCTATCGCTATTCCCTGTCCTCATTTCACCTGCTTGTTCCTTCAGTTTACATTGTTCTAATATCTTAAAATTAAGCGTAGTCACTCTTAATGATTTTTCATATTCTGTGAGGTGTTTCCTGAACAAATGTAGTCTGAAGTGGTTATTTTGAGTAATAATAATGTTGGAACAAAATATACAAAATAAAGTTAGCTAACAGAACACATGACTTTCCTTTCCTTTTCCATCCTTTCCTTTCCTTCCATCTTCTCTCCTCATTTCCTTTTATCCTTTCCTCTCCTCTGCTCTCTACTCCTCTCCACTTCTCTCTTCTTTGTTTCCTTGGATAAAAAGCCACTGACGTCTGTTGTCCTGTCTTTGGGAGAACTACTTCCTCCTCTTCCTCCTCTCGTGCCTTTCCCTCTCTACCCCCCTCTTTAGATCCTGTACTGCCTCTCCTTATCATCTCCGGTCCCCTCTGCCTGCCTTATTGCCAACTTCCTCTTCCACTCTGCCGCCTCTTCCTCCTCGCATCCCACCTCCTGTTCATCCACTTTCCCCTCCTTGCACTCATCCACCCACTGCCACTGCCACTGCCTTCCCTGTCACTCTCAACTTTTCTTTATGTTTGCCTCTTGGAAACATTTCATGTGACTGAAGAAATGTGGGGAAATCTTGGCCATACGACACAGGACAATACAGATTTTCAGGACATATAAGTAGTCTAGTAAGCGATGAGTCAAAAGTCCTGTACTCCCATTTGTCGAGTGGTTACCTCAGCAAGAGTGATTAATGTGTTCCGGTGAACATTAGACATTGGTGACAGGTTAAATGAGGCTACACAATTTAAAATAAAAAAACACAAGGAGCTACAGAGCACTACAGTTAACATACTGTGAGGTCAGGTCTGGCTTTGTATCCCCCCTAGTTTGCCAAAAAGTTTGTCAGCTTAATGGTTTCTATTCTTCTAACACAAAAGACTTGTTGCATTTCGTCATTAATGAGATGCACTGCGATATGCGCTACATCAGTGGGTGTGTTACACCGTGTGTTTGCAAGTATGTGCGCATGTGAACACTAGTGAGAACCTGTTGAGTTCTGTCATTGTCAGCTTGTTGAGTAATGTCGTCAGCAGACTAATCCGTGATGAGTTACGACACATTTAACAACCAGGGCTGTGTCGAATCCAGCAGTGGATGCACGGGAGGCCCACTGCTGTTAATTCATTTGTATTGTGCATATCGTTGGTCATTCAGTCTTTCACAATAGGTGTTAGAGGACTCCCGTTAGTACTGTAACATTATCAACTTGCAGCTAACCTTTAATTTAATTGTATCTTGTTACAAGAAACTCTCTAGTTAAACTGTTTTAAATAAAGAAAAATGAGGACAGACGTTTCTTTAGTTTTTTTGTTAGATGGTTAAAAACACAACAAAATATCAGCAACCACACACACACACACACAAACACACACAGCTGCGACCAAGAGCCCCTGGCCATTGTTTCCACCTCCGTTTTGGAAGGGGCTTTATCGCTCTCCCTGGAGAAGCAGTTTGGCCCTGGGAATGGGATCATACACACCACCTCCTGTTTACCTCACTCTCTTGCACATGTATTCTACACGCACACACATTGTAAAGTAACGTAACAGTTGACCCTGATATTCCAGATAAAAGCCCAGTGTGACAGACAAGCTAGTATAGTTTGTGTGAAAACGGCACAGTTCTGCGTTAAGCGCCGTCGTAGGTGAGGACACAGACTTAATTTGGCCTGAATTACAACCTCCAGCTACACTTTCATCCATTGTTATGATCTAATGTCATGGGGGTTTTGTCTTGCTGCTTGGATTATTTAAAAAGCCTGCTGCATGTGTCAAAGCTACTGGGCAAATATACTCTGCTTATCAGCCCAAACCTTTGTTGGTCAATGAATAAATGCCAGTCAATTAGCAACACACTGGCAGGTGGAAATACAAGTGAAAGAACAAACCACACCTTTATCAGGCTGCACGACATTTGATGACTGAGTGAAGATAAAACAGCCGCTGACCAAATGCAGCAGCTTTAGCCAAACGCCCCAAACAGAGGCTAAAATTACTTTATCAACTAAAACCTTTCTGCTGCAAAGGAAATTGTTTCATTTTTCAAAGGGCTAGACCTACAGCGACATGTATCAGTTCTGCTTACCCATCCCTCTCTCACTGTGTGTGTGTGTGTGTGTGTGTGTGTGTATGCTATATTTGCATGGTAACGGAACAGCTTTGCATGACTGACCGTGGTGTCTCCTTGCTGTTGTCGGTGCGCTGCTAGGGAAGCTTAGTCCGCACAAGGACATTTGATTATTCAAATCACACGCTGCTGCCTGGAGCCCAGTGGCAGAGATAGTGTATCAAAGGGAGAAAAAGAGAGGTGGGACGATAGATTGACATATGAAGGGTTTGAGTGTTGAGCGGTGGCTGAGATTGCGATCCTGAAATGAAAATCTGTAAGAACACACGAAACGATCTAATCAGCAGCACTGGCTAGTGTATTAAAGGATGATTTTGGTTTATTCAAGCTTGGGTCTTCTGTTTTATAGTTTAGGCCATCATTTCTATTCAACATCTCTAAAAAGAAGTCAGATACTGCTTACTATTGTCATACAATTTTTAGACACATGATAACAACAGCACAATCCGTGAACATCACTGTCACCACCACAGTTCGGAGACTGTGTCTGAATTCTACTGTATCTCGTGTCATAACAGGTCACATCATATTGTAAAATGTGACACAACAGCATTTGCACTGTTATGCATTTCAAGAATAAAACTTGAAATGCCAGTTTTGCTACAAAGAAAGTTTGAAAGGAGGCTGTGGCACACACACGATTGATGAGCCACTGTAATTTGATGTCTCCCGCATAAACAACAGAGTAGAGCGTTATAACCAACCAGTCTGGTGTGTGAAGACTTGCATTCTGGAGCAGCCTGGTGTCTTTTGCATGTTATTTAAGATAAACACAATAAACGGCTGTAACTAAAGTCACTGCACTCTGGTTCGGCACATCTCCAATCAGAGGCTACAGCTTTATCATCATAATCCATTTTCAGATGATTGCAGGGATTTAATGATCTGCAGCAGAAGGTTTTCACGCAGTATAAAGCAGCTGCGGACTGACAGTGTGTGTTGTGTCCCCATCGGACTTCATTGTAGTGATGTTGCCGTGTTTCCAGATCCCAACAGTTTTTTTTGAGAAGACAACATTTTCATAACAAGTAGACATGATGACCAAAACTGACAAAATGAGACCCAAGTTGTAGTAAAGTGGAATTATCATTTAAGGCCCAACAGATTTTCTTTCTAGGGCCCCTGCATTCCTTCTCTTGATCTGAGCAAAGGAGACCTTATGATACTAATCCAGCGATTAACATCAGTAAGAACAGTTTTGTGCCGTAATCCAATTGGGAGCCGCAGAGCAGAGCTGAGCGGCGTTTGGTTGCATGTAACCATGTGAAGAGTTTGTACCAGTGTCAGAGAAACAGCACAACACAGGGCTCTTTTAAAAAAGGGAAAGCTCTGCAGATCTAAGATAGATAGAAACACACACACACACACACACACACACACACACACCTTAATTTTTACAACAAAGATTGAGACAGGTTAGTGATGCCTGTTCTGTTGACTGCCATTTAAATAGCTGAAAACTGGGTGAATTATAAGGGACCAAACTTTAAAAGTGTCACACTTTTGGTTCTTTATCCTTGTTTTGTGAAGTTCAACATAGCATGATTTTAATTTAGATGATAGCAGACAATATCTGCAAGTGAGGCAGATAGTGAAGCACAGGAAGACATCTTGCACGATGTCATAGAAAAAAACGGGGAGAACTACATTGCTACAGGACATGATGCGATTTGCTGTTATGATGTCACGTGTGTGAAGTGTGTGTTTGTGAGAGCGTGTACTTGGAAAGACAGCAGACAATGGGCTCAGTGTGAGGGCTGACAGGGTGGGTTGGGTGGGTCTGGGGTACTAGTGCAGTGTGTGTTAGTGTGACCCAGTCACATCGTGAGGTGCCTGCATTTGTGCATGGGACGCTCAGTTATGAGGGGAAATGGGCAAAACCACAGTCTTACCTCAGTAGGTAAACACATGACATCAATATTGAAGACTGGTCGCTCAGTAGAAGAAGCAACTTAAAAATAATGTGTCTGAGGTAGCTCTATGATATAATACATTTTGCATGATGTAATGATCACAATTCCATTTAATACAATATAAGAGAAACAATATCAAACACAGCTCATACTCTCACCCAAATGAATGCCTTAAAGCAATAGTTAGACATTTTGGGAAATGTGTTTTTAAATGTTTTCATTCTTGCTGAGAGTTTGATACAACTCACATGTTTGTCTGTTAAGTATGAAGCTATAGCCAGAAGACGGCTAGCTTATCTTAGCACAGCACAAAGACTAGAAACAGGAAGAAACATTTAGCCTGACTCTGTTCAGTGTTAATGAAATCGACCTACCAGCAGCCCTAAAGCTCACAAATGAACGCTTTCTTACTCTCTGCCAGAAGGTGAATAAGCACATTTCCTAAATTCTCAAACTATTGCTTTAATGCTTAAACAAAGGCTTTTGCAATTCATGAAAGCTACATATGGACTTTATCTTCTTATATTTTGGTTATGACATACCCAATAAAATCTGTAAATTAAACATACACACTAATTACATTACATTACATTTAGGCATTTAGCAGAGCTTTACATAAAGTGCATAGAACCATGATCGAAAACAACAAGATGTCTCATCAAACTTGTAAGAGATGAATCACAAGTGCTATAAGTAAGTCCATCGCTGCCAATGGCAGAATCAAAAAGAGCATTCAGTCTAGAAACAGATTATCTTTGTACATTATCAAATACAGTACATTCAAACTAAAATACAATTCCATTATAATAACGTACAATATGCTATACTTAGTAGAAAGTTACATCTTTTTAAGTGCTGTTGTATTCCCGGAACAAATTAGTCTTTAGTCTTTTCTTGAAAGTGGCCAGACAGGTTGTTTCTCTGATGGATGTGGGGAGATGGTTCCACCACTGGGGGGCCAACACTTATACTATGCAGGTACAACAACCACTTTGATATAGCACCAGAATAATCATAGG
>JAVQJD010088752.1:0-13865 GCA_036023655.1 Nannoperca australis | reverse complement strand
TGAGGCGCCACTAAAAGCTACCCTGTAGTTGAAAGAGAGAAGGCCTCTCAGCACCAGGCTCTGCTCTCTGCACACTGCTGTCAATGTGCCACTTTACCACATGCCATTGCAAATCAATATCACTACATTACTATAGAACCAGCATGGATCAACACTTGCTTCTATATATTACTGGTTTGTAGCTTACAAATGTGCAGGGATTTCCAGACACACTGAAGCTCCATGAAGCTCTATGTCAATATTAACATGAAAGGCAGCGAAAACTGCCTGGCTGTACATTTTGTCACATGTAGAATCATAATGTTCTAGCAAGCTGATATGAGTAAGAAACCCTTGTCAGTTGTACAAGTCACACAGTGCAAAAACATTCTGTAAATACAGGATTTCACATGAAGTTTATTATCTGGGTAATATTTTTGTGTTCCCTCCACAGTAACCCGTGTAGTACGTGTGATCAGTCAGCTCAGGGGCAACATGCTGCTGGTGGGTGTTGGGGGCTCTGGTAGACAGAGCCTGTCTAAAATGGCCGCCTCCATCTGTGAGTACCAGGTATTCCAGGTGGAAGTCACCAAGCAGTACCGCAAACAGGAGTTTAGAGAAGGTGAGCTACACACTACTATTACATTCACAGATGTTTGAGAAAGGCAAAACATGACTGTATCCAATGCCTTCCACTCTGGAAGAAACATTATGGTCTAGAATTGAATCAGCTCCTGGCTCATCCTGTTCAGTTAGATTTTTGATAAATTGCCTCTGTACAGTCAGTTCTTCTCATCCCAGCTACAGTACGATGGTGGATTTTTCTGTGCTTGCTTTCAGACATCAAGAAGCTGTACCGTTTGACTGGTGTGGACAACAAGCCCACAGTCTTCGTGTTCAATGACACCCAGATTGTAGACGAAGCCTTTGTGGAGGACATCAATAACATCCTAAGCTCTGGAGAGGTGCCTAATCTCTACAAGCAGGATGAGTTTGTTGAGGTCTGTATTGTCTTCAGATATTTTCTATTAAAATATGTATATAATTTGAAATATTCTTCTATATCTGTCCATATATATAACTGAAGCATTTTCATGCTTGCATATATATAAATTTTATTTATTTTATGATGTCAACAGGTAACACATGGGTGGTTTAAATGAACTCAATTACAATCTAAAGGTAGTGAATAAAATGATCTAGGCTGAGGTTTTACCCACTAGCTTCAGAGGTTTGGTTGAACCGACATACGTGTCAGATTAGTGGAACCTTTTCTGGGCAAAGACTAGGTTTTGTGGTCTAAGCAGCATATTTAACATTTTTGATTTCCTCAATTTCTCAGCCTAAACATGAACCATGTGTAAAGTTAAGATTGATTTGATCATGGCAATGCAGCCTTTGCTGCTTGCTACAAAATATCAAGTTCACAGTTGTTCTTCTTAATACAAGATCTAGTTTTTAATAAACTTTTGCAAATTATTCTTGCTAGAACATGTGAAGGTTCGTTTCAGACAAACTCTTCCAGAAGCCTCAAATATGTATTTAACTCTTATACTGAGGGTCTGATTATGTGCACCTATAGATCATTAAAGTTTATATAAAAAACATGTCTTAAGTCAGTTAAAATCAAATTCCAGTTGTGATAAAATGTAACTGTTGTCATTCTACCTCTAGGTATGCAATGCTCTGTCAGAGTCTGCCAGGAAAGACAATGTGGTGGAGACTCCTGACTCCTTGTTCAGCTACCTGATAGAGCGAGTCAGGAACAACCTGCACATAGTTCTCTGTATGAGCCCAGTGGGAGAGCCCTTCAGGTACATTCTGACATTGTTTCCTGCTGCATGTTCTCTTCTATAAAATATCCTGGTTCACAATATGTTCCGCCCTCCTCTTTTCCTCTCCTGAGAATCCTGAGTTTGCTCTTGTTGTCGACATGTTTATCGAAATAAATGAAATGAAATGAATCACATTGCAGACACTTCATGTCCTTTTATCGATATTTAATTTTACACACACTTACATACTGGTCTTCACAGTAGTGTCCAGTGTCTGTATTTGTTTAACTAAACATATTTTTACTTTTATCTTATTTTGAATGATGGATGGACTTTGCCTTGATAATATTCTTGTTGCTGCCCTTTTGATCAGTCTTTACTACAAACTTTAAGTCAAAGTGTGTAAATAAAGGACATTTAAATACACTGGTGGCCTACAGTGTAACAATTCCTTACAGTACCACGAGACAGTGTGTTAATGGCTGACTGATGCTGGGTCTTGAGCCGATGAGATCTAGTAACTATTTACCAACGGTGTGGATGCTGTGACAGAGAGCGCTAACACACACAAATGTTCGGTTTCTCTCTTTCCCTTGTCACACACACACATTTCTTCTCACAAACACCTCTCCCCCTTAAGCATTGATAGCCTGGTTGTAATTAGTGGCACAGTGCAGTGGTCACATATAATGCTGCTTAATAGACTGGCAGACACCATTACCCAGAGCTAATCACCATTCTCTGGGTGACGAGCCATCCTGGTCCTCTGCTAGCAGGATCCATATCACATTGCCAGAGCTCAGGGAGCCCTGCTACACCAATTAACCAGCCAAACTCACTGACTCACAGGTCTGTAGCTTACTCTGCTCAACCTTACTGTAGGACGCTCTTTCAAAATGGGTCTGTTAAGAGCTTTTGTGTCATACTGCCTAAAGCTAGCCAGTGTTGTTATACACATCTATTTTAAGGTACCCATCTGAAAAGACAGCAAAAACAGCAGTACTTTGAATGTATCCAGGGTGCATAATGGCTTCATTATTCTCTTCAGTTGTTTTTCCTAAACAGCTGCCAAATGTACCTGCACTAATTTACAGACCTGTTCCATAGGTATCTAATGGCAATCATTATGTCAACAAATTATATCTGGATAAAATAAATAATATAAATAAATAAATGGCTGTTTGCCAACAGGAACCGCATCCTCCAGTACCCAGCTCTGGTCAACTGCACCTCTATTGACTGGTTCTGTGAGTGGCCCAAAGATGCTCTGCTGGAGGTAGCTGAAAGGTACTTGGATGGACTGGAGCTGGGATCCTTGGAGGGGGTGAGACATGAATGCACACAGATAAGCACACATTTTTTCACACTGTTAAAGTAGTGCCTATTAGTTCAACTTCATGTGACTTTGTTTGTTTTGTTAAAATGGGAAACATAGAGGGGAAAGGATGGCTGTTTGGAATCAAGGCAAACATCTAAGCATGACTGAACAGACACAGATATCTTTCTTTTTTTTCTTTTTTCACATTGAGAGTCTTAATTTTTGTGCGCACTAAACATTGTCCACCTAAAATTGTTGCGGTACAAGCTTCAAAACCAGACCTCATTCACACTGTTTTCTAATCCTTTTCTAGAGGATTGATTCCACCTGATACCACTTCATTGTCATCTAAAATGTGAATTTACATGATTTAAGTAGCAGTAATATTAGAAGTTTAGTAATCAATCTCCACACCAATCAATGGAATAATAATCATATGCTGCATGATGTTGTAGATCCAGACAAAGGTTGCCAGTATCTTTGTGACCACTCACCAGTCGGTAGCGCAGGTCTCCGAAAGGATGAAGCTGGAGCTGAAGAGACATAATTATGTGACACCCACCAACTACCTGGAGCTGGTGTCGGGATACAAGAAGTAGGCACCTTCAAACTCTCTTCACCTATTCTCACTTCTGTTTTCTTATCTTTTCCCATCACCTTCACCACCACATGGATGGTTAACAAAAACACACTAAGCTGGTCCTGAATCCTGAGTGTGGGTGTACACACCTGAAGTCTACATACATTAGGTGTGGGTGCTTAAGGTACTTTGGGTGTTATGTGCATCAGAATAGAGTTAAAACATAACTTCTATTCTTCCTCTGTGGTTAAATGTCTGTCTATTCTGTAAAAATTCACTTTACGCCTGCGTCTGTTACAATCACCTTGTCAATCAACTGATTGCGTGTGTGTGTGTGTGTGTGTGTGTGTCCATCCAGGCTGTTGGCAGAGAAACACAGTGAATTGGGGGAGCAAGTGAACAAGCTGCGTAATGGCCTTCTCAAAATCAGTGACACACGGGAGAAGGTGGAGGCCATGTCTGTAGAGTTGGAGGAGGCCAAGAAGCAGGTGGCCGAGTTCCAGAAACAGTGTGACGAGTACCTGTCTGTCATTGTACAGCAGAAGATAGAGGCTGACAAGCAGCAGAAGGTAAGCACCATGTTTACATACACAAATTAATGAATAGAATAAAGTAATAGTTTGATTTAGGCATTTACATTATTCACATCCACCTGACGTATGCATCCAATTGAGTTAGAAAAAGTTAACATTAGTGGTTTTGGAAGGCTGTGTGGCTAATAGGAAAGAGGCATATAATAGTCAATGACACATTGGTGTGTGTGTGTGTTTGTGTTAAGGCGGTGAGTGCTAACAGTGAGAAAATCGGGGCTGAGGAGTTACAGTGTAAAGCCATGGCTGAAAATGCACAGAGAGACCTGGATGAGGCCCTGCCTGCCCTGGAAGAGGCTATGAAGGTACATCTTTGTCCAGTTGCCTGTTTTAAAGCTGCCAGTCCCTCTGTGTGTAATTTTGTCTTTATTCTATATGCTTACTTTGTTTACTAGTATGTCTCACCCTAATGCAAGCACCTTGTTATTTGAGTGTGTGCTTTCTGTCTGTCTTAATTTGATCTAAACATGATTCAGCAAGCTCTTTTTGCACATAGGCTCTGGAGTCTCTGAATAAGAAGGACATGACAGAGATCAAGTCATATGGCCGTCCTCCAGCACTGGTGGAGACAGTAATGCAAGCTGTCATGACACTTCAGGGCAAAGAGCCCACCTGGGCAGAGGCCAAGAGACAGCTGGGTGAGAAACAACAACAGTGCACAATTTAGAAATGGATGTGATTTTTGCATTTGGCAAAGAAACAAAGTCATTGGGGAAACTGAAGTGCTCCCAAAATTGTAACGTGAAAGACTGCAGATACTATACTCACTATAGTTTTTACCTTTATGCTAATTGTTTGTGATTAAAATTGACTTCTTGGTTTATAAAGTGCTATTCTCCTCAGTGTAATTGGGCAAACAGAAACATTTGTAGTTATTGGCAAATTAAACACTCACTTTATATACACTCAAACTGTAGTAACATATCTTAAATAAAACTTATAAAAAGATTATCAGGGTCATTTGATACCTTTTGGCATTGCTGACACACTACATTTCATTGTTTCCTCTGCTGAGCACTCATCCTGCACCTGGCTGTGTCAGGTACAAGGTGTGGTGCAAGAGGAACAGGCTATTCTACATTTTGGAGAAAAAGGAAAAGTTAAAACAAAGTAACACATTGATTTTAGCAATATTCTCTAATTAATGTGACATGTTTTATTTGAACATATCTTTTGGCCACTTGGTTACATAATTGTACTTTTGATGGTACGTATGGTAGTGGCACCAAAATGGGTACTTTTTTGAAGAGCCCCTTCAACAACAACAATAGAGCAATAGGACCATAATTAACCTTGAGTCAGCTATACTCCTATACACACAACATATTGTGTCTTGTGTTTCGTTGTGACAAACGCATGCATAATCATTGACATCTAATGAACTACAGGAAAAAGGAACTACACCATTTGTATGTGGCATTGTACATTTTTGTTATCACTTTACAAAGATGATTTCAACAAGTGAAAGTTTACTGTAATTATACATTTTTAAATAGATACTGCTTACAAAAGGCCAAAAGCCTATTTTTTTCAAGTGGTGTTCATTGTATATTTTGCTTTTTGTAACAAAAATATATAACACAAAAAAGGCACAGTGATTTTGGGAGGTCCAAAACAGGACAGTATTTCTTTCCCTGTGAGTTAATGATTCTTAGGAAATGAATCAAACTGAGAGCCATTTATAAGATGAATTGGGAGGTGGGAATAGATTTTCATGGTTTTCTGACCTATGTGACCTTGAAATGTTTCTCACAGGTGAGTCCAACTTCATCAAAACATTAGTTTACTTTGACAAGGACAATATATCGGACCGTGTGTTAAAGAAGATCGGGCAGTACTGTAGACAGGTGGACTTCCAACCAGAGATCATTGGCAAAGTATCACTGGCTGCCAAGTCGCTCTGCATGTGGGTCAGAGCCATGGAGGTAAGAGGGAACTGCATAGTAGCAGCAGATGTGTCAAAAAATGCACAGCATTAAAATATATTAACAGGGAAATAGGAAGCAAAACTAAATCCATTGATGTGTGCACTGTTCCTCTAGGTTTATGGGCGTATTTTCAGGGTGGTGGAACCAAAGCGGGCCCAACTGAACGCTGCCACGGCCCAATTAGCAGAGAAACAGGCTGCACTGGCTGAGGCCCAGAACAAACTACGAGAGGTATGGAGCCTAGTGCAACCAGCCTGATAGACGTTTTGGACACTAGGTCAAGTCAAGTCAAGTTTAATATGATCAGTATGATAATTTAATATAACTGCTGTGTGTGTGTGTGTCTGTGTGAGCAGGTGGCGGAGAAGCTAGACCAGCTAAAAAAGTCGCATGGTGAGAAGCTGGCCATGAAGGAGAGTTTGAGGAAGAAATCTGATGAGATGGAGGTGAAACTGGATCGAGCTGACAAATTAGTGACTGGACTTGCTGGAGAAAGGGTCCGCTGGGAAGAGAGAGTTACTGTAGGCCATACACACTCACACACACACACACACACACAGGCATACACACAAATTGGTCCTTTCAAATCCCCCCATCTTTCTGGGAGTTTGTTTGAGGCAATTTAGAAACAAACAGGTCATGCAATTCCTAACAGACAGACAAGTGTACCTACCTAATCTAAGTGTTTGTGCTTCAGGGTCTTGAAGAAAACATGGGATACCTGGTAGGAGACTGTTTGCTAGCAGCATCTTTCCTGTCGTACATGGGACCTTTCCTTTCCAACTATAGAGATGAGCTGCTTGACATCTGGATGAAGGAGGTGAGACACACACACACACACACACACACATAAACCCCTCCTAAAAACATCAAGTCAGTGAAAAGCTTTCTGTATAGTTGTACTGTCTCTATTGTTAGCAAGTCATAAAGGAGAAGTGTCCTCTTAAAATGTTGAACTGAAATTAAAGTTTATTTTTTTGTTGTATTTCCAACAAACACCATGTTTTAACCAAGTCTTTTTTTCTCTTTGTCCTCTCTCTCTTTCTCTTCCTCTTGCACTCTGTTTGCCCCATCCCTTCCCCATCAGGTCCGGGACTTGCAGATCCCATGCACACCAGGGTTCAGTTTTGCAGTCTTTATGTCCAAGCCTACCGCAGTGAGGGACTGGAACATTCAGGGCCTGCCCTCTGATGCATTCTCTACTGAGAATGGAGTTATCGTTACTCGTGGAAACCGGTCAGTATATGTAGATACAATTTTTTATTGAAGGATAAACTAAGATTAACTGTAGTACAGTAAGCATAGTAAAATGCTTTAGGATTTGTTTTTCTTGGATTTGTTTGTGTTAATTGTACCAAATATCAGTTTCATACTGTGAATGCAAGTTATTTACTTTCCCTTCTTTCAAGATGGCCACTGATGGTGGACCCTCAAGGCCAAGCTCTGAAGTGGATCAAGAATATGGAGATGAAGAGAGTAAGTCTTGACTCAACCAATCTTGTTCTGATTCTTGTGTCTTTACTGTTGGAGAGTTACATGTCTGAAACAATCATGGATATTTGAGTGGCTGCATAGGAAAAAAAGAGTCAAAATTAAAATTTGTAAAATGTCAAATTTTACAAATGAATCAATGTATTTACAGCTAATAGTATTCAGTATTTCACATTGTCTTTACAATTTGATACTTGAAAGTCTTATCCCATGGATATGTTTTAGAGATGTGTATTGTTTCTGATGCTGTTGGTATGTGCCTTTTTGTGATAAGCTGTGTTATCTATGTTCTGTTTCTCCAGCTGTACTCAGGTCCTCTGCAGAGTAGATCTTGATCTCAATGAGACTATCTGATCATATAAAGTTTAAATAACATGTTGTCCTCTTCCTGTTTGCTTGTGTGTATGTGTGTCCACATGTGCAGGGTTTGAAAGTAATTGACTTTCAAATGCCAGACTACCTGCGGGTGCTGGAGAATGCCATCCAGTTTGGGAATCCTGTTTTGCTGCAGAATGTCCAGGAGGATTTGGACCCTTCTCTCAACCCAGTTCTTAACAAGTCCCTGACACGGATAGGTCAGACACACACACAAACACACACACACACACACACGTAGAAATTAGAATACCAACCGAGAACGTTTTCTGAAGTAAATCTTAATCTATATATGTGGGGTGCCTGAATCCATTTAATATATGGGTGTACATTTGTGTGTGCTTTCTCCAGGCGGCAGGCTGCTGTTGAAACTGGGTGATAAGGAGCTGGAGTACAGCCCAGAGTTTCGTTTCTACATCACCACCAAGCTGTCTAACCCCCACTACACACCTGAGATCTCTTCAAAGACCACCATAGTCAACTTCGCTGTCAAGGAGCAGGTCAGAGTGTGTGTGTGTGTGTGTCACTGAATTAATTTCTGTCTTCTATATGTTTTGGCTCTATTGTGTACTTATATCTGTGTGTAGATCCTCATTTTTGTGCACATACAGTTTGAGAGTCTGAGCTGCTGCCTTTAATTGTGTGTGTGTGTGTGTGTGTGTGTGTGTGTGTATGTGTGTGTGTGTATGTGCAGGGTCTGGAAGCCCAACTACTGGGAATAGTGGTGCGTAAGGAGCGTCCAGAGCTAGAAGAACAGAAGGACTCGTTGGTGATCAGCATTGCCTCTGGAAAGAGGAGCCTGCAGGAGCTAGAGGATGAGATCCTCAGGTTGTTGACTGTTTCACTTTTTTGATACATATTTTCTTCACAGAGTGGACAAAATGCACTTTAGGTGAAAGATCCAATCTTGTATTAATAATAGTATTAGTAGTAGTATTAATACCAGCCGTAAGTGTAATAGTAGTAGCATTCTTTGTCCTGGTAGTGGTAAGCACATTACAAGTAGCAGTAACAGCAAGACCTACCCCCCTAAAACCAGTGATTAAATGTATTAAAGTCAAGATTTCTTAAAAGTCCAAAAGAATAGAAAATTAGTAAATATAATAATGGCTTATCAACAACATAGTAACAAAGCAACCGAACTGATCATCACAGTTCATCTTTATCCAACAAAAGCTCATGTTTTGTTTTTTAAACTCAATAATTTTCTTGTCCTTGTTTTTTTCAGGTAGTCTACAAATGACTGAACGGTTTTCTTTCTAATGTTAATATTATCATGAGCTTAACACTTTCAACCACTGATTGAGTGCAGGTTTTTCTAAATATTATGTATTATTATTCAGTATATTAAAGAATGACATGACTAATTTCTCTACATGTTTTATGTATATGACCTCTTATCCATTGGTGGTTGCAAATGTTTTTTTATGATATTTCATGTTAACTAGTCAGTGCTTTGTTGGATTTATTTATGTTGTATATGTATCTGTCTGATCTACCAGGCTGCTGAATGAGGCGACTGGCTCATTGCTGGATGATGTGCAGCTGGTGAACACCCTGCAAGCATCTAAAGTGACAGCCACTGAGGTTTCAGAGCAGCTGGAGAGCAGTGAGCAGACCGAGATTAAGATCGACTCTGCTAGAGAGGTCAGGTGTATGCATGAAGGGATTTGGCTCTTATCATAATTAATACCTTTAGGGTTTGGGACCATTGTTAAGACAAAGTAAACAATTATAAGCCCTCACTGGGGTTTTCTAGAAAATTGAGATGGAAATTTATTATTTGTTTTAGACCACATATTTAATGAGTAATTGATCTATGAAAATGGTTCATTTGCAGTGTGTGCATACAGTATGTGTATGTAACTGAAAGTGCTCTCTCTTTACAGGCCTACCGCCCATGTGCCCAGCGAGCCTCAATACTCTTCTTCATCCTGAACGACATGGGCCTTATTGACCCAATGTACCAGTTCTCGCTGGATGCCTACATTAACTTGTTCAACCTCAGCATAGAAAAGAGCAAGCGCAGCCACAAGCTGGAGGAAAGGATTATCAACCTCAATGACTACCACACATATGCAGTGTACAGGTAAGCATCAAGAAAGACCCTCTTCATAATTCATGTCTGTTTGCATGCACATATTCATGGGTCAGTGAATTCCAGTCAGAAAATGTTTAGTATGGACAGAGAAAGACCATGGGCCTTTATTATGATCTTATGATCTACAAAGAAGCTGTATTAAATGGTAAATGGATGGACTGCACTTATATATCGCTTTTCTACTTTAACGGACAAAGTGCTTTTCAGTTTGTTTCTTATTCATCCTTTCACACACTGATGGCAACAGAGCTGCCATGCAAGGTGGTTGCCTGCCCATCGGGAGCAGCTTGGGGTTCAGTGTCTGGCTCAGGGAAACGTTTTAATATGTGAAAAGCAGGAGACAGGGAGGAAACCGCTAACCCTGCAGTTAGTGGACAACTCAATCTACTTCCTGAGCCAGCTTCAGGAGCCTTTTCAAAATAGTGAAAAAGAGCTCTTTTGTGACCATACCGCATACAGTATACTGTTTCACTAAGATTTAAAATTGTAAGATACTATATCTCAAAGTGTCATTGTGGTCTGAGACTGCAGCATTGTAGCCTTTAATGCTACAGTAGAATGCAGTTGTGTTCTTGATAGAGGTGGAGTAGCCCTAGCTAACTCAGTGTGTTATCCTCTGCAGGTACACATGTCGTGGTCTGTTTGAGGTTCACAAGCTTCTCTACAGCTTCCAGATGTGTGCCAAAATCCTGGAGGTGGCTGGCAAGCTCAACATGGATGAGTACAGCTTCTTCCTCCGAGGAGGACTTGTAAGAAAACACAAACATCTTGCTTTTGCCTTATTGGATTTAAGATAATCCAACAGGTCAAACCTTTTATTTTCAAAGGCTTGGAACGCACTTAGTGTCCCAAAAGACATTCCATGTGTTTCTAAATGTTGGTTATGCTTGGCCTCTAATACAGCCCCTTCATTCACATTGTGTTTTCCAAAGCTTGCCCTGGCCATTAGGAAAGAGATACTTTTTTCACAACTACCTTTCTTTGTCAGTTAATTTCTTAATATATCAGGAACAGGCCTGATGCTGTATGAGTAATATGTTGATGGGTTGTTTGGTCTGTTTATGATACACCGATGGACGGATAGTTTGACTACTGATTCATTGATGGGTGTGTTTCTAGGTACTTGATAAGGAGGATCAGATGGACAACCCCTGCACCAGCTGGCTGGCAGACTCCAGCTGGGACAACATCACAGAGCTGGATAAGCTGCCCAATTTCCATGGCATCATGGCCTCATTTGAACAGTACCCTAGAGACTGGAACCTTTGGTTCACCAGCGCTGAGCCAGAGAATGCCACACTACCAGGTCTGTATGTGGATGGGTTTTTTTCTTTGGTATTTTGTTACTGAAGAAAATTCTTCCCACTAAGAACAATGAAGTTGAAGCATACTCTAGTGACAGGGTGGGTGTACTGGTGTGTGAGAAAGGCAGCTTGTTCATGCTGCTGTGCATTGACACTTGTTTGCTTAAGTATGACATTGTTACAATAGAGAACATTGTAGTGTGTGTATGCAGTATATTATACCCCAGTGATGATGCTCTGCTATTTCTGACAACTGGGGATCTTTTAATGGTTGGTTCACTGAAGAGATAGAAGAGTGTGTGTGGGTTTGTATGTATGTGTGTGTGTTTGTTTGTGTCTTCTTTTGCTTTAATTCAATAGTAGGAATTTGATTTGAAAAGGTGGGCCCAGTATGAATATGACAACAGGAGGATACAACACCTGCTCAGGGCTTTTTACTCCACTCTGTAATAATCTACATCATGTTAAACATATGTCTCTCCTTCTCATTTCCAAACTGCCTTTCTTTACCCTTGAATATCCTGTTTTTTTTATTCTAGGTGACTGGGAGAATAACTGTAATGAGCTCCAGAAGATGCTGATTGTACGTGCCCTGCGTCAGGACCGTGTATCCTTGTGCGTCACATCCTTTATTATTAACAACCTCGGCGCTCGCTTTGTGGAGCCGCCTGTTCTTGACATGAAGGCGGTGAGTATCAGCTGTTAACCATTTAGTCCCTGTTGCTCCTTCTGTCTTGAGTAAACAAATGGTTCATACATATTATTTGTGTAATATATTTGATGGCTCATTTTATAAGTCAGAATTTCACAAAGCCCATCATAGTGTCGCTATTAGGTGTCAAGTGAGTGATACCGTGCTGGCTCATCCATTTCTTGTTTACTCTACTCTCCTCAGGTTGTGGAGGAATCCACCTGCAGGACTCCTCTGATCTTTGTTCTGTCTCCTGGAGTGGACCCCACAGGAGCCCTGCTGCAGCTGGCTGAGACCTCTGGCATGAGCAAGCTCTTCCATGCTCTCTCTCTGGGCCAGGGACAGGCACCCATCGCCAAGAGAATGATAGAGGAGGGCGTCAAGAACGGTTAAACACCAGTTTCTCTTCTGTCTCAGATTAACTCTGTTGCTTAGCAGTGTTATTTCTTCACCCATAACTTCGGTTCAAAAGTCCCTTGCACTTGACAAAATATACAGAGTACTACAATTATGCATTTTCTTCCTCCTCTAGTTACCACAACATCACCCAAATACACAAAAACAACTAGACATGACGTAAACAAGGTATATCAACCCTCCTTTTCTTTGTCCAGGTCACTGGGTGTTCCTTGCCAACTGCCACCTCTCTCTCTCATGGATGCCTGAGCTGGACAAGCTGGTGGAGCAGCTACAGGTGCAGAAGCCCCAATCAAACTTCAGGCTCTGGCTCAGCTCTTCGCCACACCCCGATTTTCCCATTACCATCCTGCAGGCCGGCATCAAGATGACCACTGAACCCCCAAAGGTGCATGTGCTCAAACACACGGATTTCCAGACTTAATATTTAAACTATACATGATAAACATGGCAAAAATCTACATAGACGTTCTCTGCATCTTGATTTTTTGTTTTTACAGTACAGTTTTACAGTAAGATATACAGTACATCTTACATGTAACATCCTCCATGGTGTTTACACTGCTCTCTGTTGTCCTCAGGGTGTGAAAGCCAACATGAAGCGCCTGTACCAGCTGGTGACGGAGGCTCAGTTTAACCGCTGCTCAAGACCCATCTTCTACAGGAAGCTGCTATTCTCCCTCTGCTTTTTTCACAGCATCCTGCTGGAGAGAAAGAAGTTTTTACAGCTGGGCTGGAACATTGTATATGGCTTCAACGATGCTGACTTTGAGGTTAGGGCCTCATGTGATATTAAAGGAAACAGTGACAGCTGTACAAAAATAACACAAATACAATTTTTTGGTACAGTCCAGTGAAGATGTTGGTGGAGATATTTACTGAATGATGCAGTAAAAATAAATGGACATAATGTGGTTGTGGTTATGAAGGAAATGATTGATTGAAATTTATGGTTGATGTTTTCCTTAATAAACTGCTCTAAATTAAAAATATAGACTTAACCCAGTCAGAAAGGCTATTTTATACTCTGTCAGAGTTAGGGCCAGTAAGACTAATGATTAATGACAATTTAATTCAAATGCATGAAACTGAATCCCACTTTTTGCTTTTGTTATCATTTCTTCTTCCCCAGTCTGTTTTTACGGTTTGTCATAGATCATTTGTACTTGCCCTTGGTGCCTGACCCTCTCTTGCCTGTCAATGTCAGTCTGTTAAGATCATTGTCTTGATGCCCCCGTAGGTGAGTGAGAGTCTGCTGAGTCTGTACCTGGATGAGTATGAGGAGATTCCCTGGGATGCACTGAAGTACCTCATTG
>JAVQJD010088751.1:0-24137 GCA_036023655.1 Nannoperca australis | reverse complement strand
ACTTGGTCCCCGGTCGCCGCATGAATGGCTGACCACTGCTCCAGCTGTCCCCCTGGAGGAAGGACGACTGGATGGGTTAAAGGCAGAGGATACATTTCATCGTGGGACGCAATTGCATGTACATGTGTGTGTTTGCAGTGTGTTTCACGTGTGACCATTAAAAAGTCTGACTTTCTGTCTGACTTCTGATTATATTTAAATTCAAACTGAAATAAAATATCCTTTTTGCTAAGAAGCAATGCCTTGGCCTGTGTTTCGACGTCTGTACTTATTTGGTCAATATTTTGACCTTTAGAGGCCACACATATTTGATTGGTGCAATGCCTGTGGGTGGGCACTAAAAATTGTTTGTAATCACTTCATTTCCAACGGCCACACAGGGAGTTAACCAGCTCAGGACCAACATTGTTAGCCACTGCTTTGCAGCATCTGTGATTTGAGCAATTATTCTGTAAATAGACAGACTTAGTTACTCCGTGTGGTGATTAGATTCATGAAATAATGTGCAGACTGCTGATGTTACAGGGCAATCATCACAACTGGAGAGACAGTTAACACTAGCCTAGCTTGCCATCCTCCTTTCTATTGTCAAGTCATTTATATAGTCCAATATCACAAAACACATATTTGCCTCAAGGGGATTTCCGTTTATACAGTATAAGACATCCTCTATCCTTAAACTAAAATTCTTCCTTTTTACGTGCGTAACTACAGTGATTGTGTGTTGGGTTCTGAGTGCTGCCAAACTGTGGTCAATACTCTGCCTGAACACATCCTGCGTAAACAGAGGCAGAGCGGTGAAGCTGCTGCTGCTGCTGCATTGCTAACATGCTGCTCGTGCTACGGCCTCCTGTGTAGACACGATGTGAGTGTGCAGACATGAACAGAAACTAATGTCTTGTTGGAAACAGTGCTAAGACAAGTAAGCCAAGTGAACCAGTTGGAAGCTAGTTAGCCTAGCTTGTTGCTTGTTTCCATTTTCCCTGTGGAATACAAACTTAACAGCAAAACAGTTACTGTTCAATGTTAGCAAGGTGCTATACAGGCCTATGACATATTCCAGTCCACCACAGAAGTTGCCACTGCGTCTCCTAAGAAAGCCAGCTCTCAGATGTCAGTCAACCACTCTCGTGAGAAACCCCCACCCAGAGGCTTGAACCTTAGACATTGTTTTCACGCTGTAAAAAAAATAGGCGTTATCCTTTTTGGAAAAATGGAAAAGTATGCACAATAGCTGCAGTATCATAGTTTATATTTTCTTACAAAAAAAGTGAGGAGAATTCAATTCTGTTTGTAATTTGATTTACTTGACAGACACTGCATGAACCTTGTATCCTTCACATGCATGCATCCGCCAGTGCACATGTGCTAACGTGTGCATGTGGTTGTGTACAACATAATGACCCACCAGCAGAATTGCACGTCAGGCAAATGACAGACCAGCATAGATAAAGACTATTCTTATGTGCATGTAATTCAAACAATAATCTGCTGTGGACTCCTGCCAAACTGGGCATCTTGTCTGTAATCACACTACTCACATTTGCAAAAGAAAAGAGCGTCAGTACCTGTCTTCTCCCAGGCTCTTGTTCTATTTACATTCTTCATTAATAATACATAAAACCCTTTATAACAGGGATTCTTAGTCTTTTATTATGTGACATGTGTGAATCATGTGTGTGTCCTGATACTCAGGTGTATTTAAACATGTTAGTATTGTTATCATGTGGTGTCACATAGTCCTTAACTTTGGCCAGGCTGCATTTTCCATTCTCCTTCTGTAGGCCTATAGAGTCATCTCTACAAATACAGAGTCTGTAAGATTGTAACATCTTCCTCTGACACATGAGTGTGAGTGTCAGCTCTGTGGACAGCAGCGTATTTGTCTCTGTCAGCAGCCCTTCAGTGCCAGCAAGGATCAAAAACTGTGGAATAACAATCCAGGAAACCAAACATGCAGAGGAAGTGAGTGAAAAATGTTCTTTAGTGAGATATGTTTGTCCTGCATTGGAAAGAGTTGGAGTTTTAAAAAGGAGAAACTGCATAATGGGTTTGGAGAATCGTGGAGTTAAAAAATATAATTACTCCCAAAAATATTAATAATATGGATGACAAAATACCCAGAGAGCAGTTATCTGTGCTGTTGTGTATGAACCAGGCGTTGTAGTGAATTACTGTCAGTGGCATGGGCTTACCGGAAGAGGTTGTGGGTCTTACTACTTCACCCACCAAAAACGGTGTATCCGCCCCTTAAATTATTCAGTGTACAACTGCAGCATAAATAAAGTCAGTACAAATGAACTGAATTGACCTGAATGTTCATTCAACCTTGTTCCACATAATGTCTACTGTAACATTACCTCAAACCAGAGTGGGAGTCAAGCTGCCAGTGTAAATGCATTGAAGCAATGGTTGACCGTGGTTCCCCTCACGAGAGGGGACTGGGCTATTCAAAATAGATCGAGAATGTGTTTTTTCACAAGTCAAACCTGAGACTTTTCCCTCTCATCTCACACTACCAGCTGTGTTTTTGTTGTCTTCCCCTCATTTTCTGTCTTTCTTTTCATTTCAGAATAAATGCTGACAGGGTCTTTCAAACATTTTAGAAACGTCTTTCTCTTCAGATTCTTTGACTATTGTTCACTTTGAGTCAAACTGTCAAAGCCTTTATGTCCACAATACATGTGTGAACCATATTTAAAACCTTACACATTGTACAGAGTCTAACCACACTCAATTCTTTACGCTGATTTGGACTGTGTGTATCCACGTCATGTAAAACAAACAATGTTGTGTGACTAATTGAGTAAAATTTATTGTGCAGATGTGTCTACACTGGATGAAAACAAGAAGTCAATGTGCACATATCTGCTTGACAAATCACCCCCCCCCCAACACTCCCCCACGTCCTAAACTCTAGACCTCCCCATACACCTCCTTCGGCCTCTCTGGGGAGCCACTTCAGGCAGCCTGGCTCCAGTGTTCTGTACTGAGAGCCAGGGGGTCTCCATGGAGGGCATACCCAAATTGTAAGTCCCTCCTTGGGGCACAGATACACTCATCGCCCTAGAATCAGAGTGGAGGAGGAGGAACACGTGTGGTCATAAAAACGGTACAAACATAGTTAATGAGTCACAGTAAATCTGTGATCTTGGCTGACATTCTGTGTTGTTTTGTGGAAACTTAGGCAAGGAAGAGCAGAGGAAAAGGTCTCTCATTTCACTCCTTGATTCACTCATTATCTGTGTGCAATCTGTCTGCCTCTTATAAATCTCTACGTAAATATAACCTGCAGTAATAAGCGCCTCACCTGAACTGAAAACGAGAGCAATAGATAAAAGGTTGAGGTTCTAGCACTTACAGCCATTAACATCGCTAATACAACAAAAGGCTGCTATTTCATGCAATACATTGTACGTTACTCAGAATCCATCTCTGTGAAATCCTCATTCCCAATACACAGTCTTTTCCCTTTAGTAGCTTCGAAATAAGATCAAATATTGTCTCCCACAGCATCTCTGCTGTATCTGTCTCTTCCAGTGCTGGATTGAAGCTAATTCTGTAGCTGTACATTAGAGTAGTAAAAAAAGTGAAAAAAAGAGTGAAAAAATCTTGTTTTATGGCTGCACCATTACAAGAAATGTTTAAATCATTTTGACATATCCTTGTTACTTCAGTTTTAGCAAAGCACACTTTTATACTTAAGTTACCTGATTTCTACTCTTCAACACAGTATACTTCAACTCTTAATTACTATACTACTTTAGTCATACTAACTATTGTTAGCCATGCTAAATGGTACTTTTAATTGTTGCCTAATAAGAATTCATTCAAGAAATGTGTCCATCTACTGCACAACAGTAGGGGGGAGTCACTTGGTTGTTGTATATAAAATGGTACCTGGTGCTTTGTTTAATAAGATAGCAACGGCTGACACTTTCACTCAACGACTACGAATGTTAACAACGTGAGCCAGTCTTTACCAATGCAGCTATGTTCATTCTCCTCTGTAGGCTTCTGTTTTCCTCTCACTGTCACAGATTCATTTGTGAATTGCCCTGTTCGAGACCCGCAGGCCACATAGAGCCTGTTGCCCTCTGACCTCTGGGAGGGGTTAAGTATGGGAATGAGAGGGTCACAGAGAAGCTAAGGGTTAATTGTAGTCCCTCTTAGAAGTAATCGCCAACATCACCCACGCCGAGTACCCTCCCAACTGCCTTCCAGCGCACACACACACACACACACACACACACACACACACACATTTGACACCAATCCAGCTCTCTATCCTCTGCAGCGTCCCTTCATTTGGCCTGCAGGCAAACAGTTCCCCTTTTTCTGTAGACAGATAGATGTTCAGCTTGTTTCCTGCTACATATTTAGCATACCACAAAGCAGTAGAAGGTCAGGCCTTGTCCAAGCCTCTCCCTCTGGGACTTGATATGGACTGTACCCCTGGGTCACTCAAACACACAACCAGACCATAGTCTCAGACATTCAGACATCCTCACTGAATACAGCAGGCTCCCAGCGACATCTTCTACTCTTTTATAGCACAGAACACATGATGACACATGAATGATGCCAGCTAATGGGAGGATATCTGTAGGAACAGGAATGTTAATAAGAATGGATTTTGTTTTTTTTCTTAAACAATTGCAGTTTGTCACCCTATTTGAGCTTTTCATTAAAAGGACAGTGTGTGAATGTGTGTGCGGAGTGCCATATGTTTGCGTGTGCATTCATGTGAGGCAAAATGGATGCGATGAGAGCACTGGATTGAGCGCAGCAGTGTAAAGAGGGCGAGATGTAGAGACAGAGAAAAGCCAGGTTGGAATGGAAGGGTAATTGGCTGAGATGAAAAATGAGAGTCCTTGACCTCTTGTTACCTCCAGGGATGGCTGATAGCATGAGAGCCCATCCAATCACCCCATCCCTGTGATACTCCCTCACCCATAAAGATCTTTAACTACAGGGATGGAGGACAGGAGAGATGAAGGTAAAGACAGGCGGTGGAGCTCAGGGGGGAGTCACTTGGTTGTTCTTGGGCGTGGTAATCTTTTATTGTGTGTGTGTGTGTGTGTGTGTGTGTGTGTGTGTGTGTGTGTGTGTGTGTGTGTGTGTGTGTTAGGGTCTCAGCTGTCTTAGCCTCCATTAGTCTCTAATAGGGCTGTCACTCTGGGCTTTTAACTCTGCTTGTTAGCATGGCAGACAACCAACAAACCCGCTGCCCCTCGCTTTCTGCACACCCAGTCCCAATCCCGCAGATGTCCCCATTAGCATTGCTTCCCACCCACCTGCTCTTCCACGTCTCTGCACTTCATGTGCAAACATACACAAGCATGCTGGATGAGACAAGTCCTACCTCAACCGCAACACCTGCGGGGAAAAGATTTAAGACAACTACATGCAGGCTTAGTAATCTGATGTTTTAGCGGGAATTCCCCAGCGTCCCCAGTATGACCTGCTGTGTCTGTGTGCAGCGTGGTGACATGTGTGTCTGTTAATTAAAGCTCAGAGCTAATGACAGGGCGGCAGACCTGAAGCCTGGTTGAAAAGAAAAGGGATCCAGGGGATGGAGAATTGCCGGGATGAGTACACTTGTAGGCTGAAATCCTCACGGTTGACAAATGACTAATGCGTTGAAGAAAAGATTGCACTTTTTCTTCATCTTATATTCAATGATATGTTTTCAATTAGCTAAAACAAACAAAGTTTAGTTGAATGTATGGTTGTTGTCACCGAAACTGCTGGTCAAGGTATTCCTCAAATCTGACGTGAAGGAGCAGAAAGACATAGCGGCCAAAGGTGAATTGAATAAAAGGCCAATAGGCTAAGAGTTTCATCATTAGCCCGCAATGGCAATAATAACCAACACTTTTATGCGAGAGAATCCACAAAGGGGCATAGTAAAAGAAACAATCTGAACTTTTGTGGTTTAGACTGTTGCAGGAACGTAGCAGCATATGATAACGTGGAACTCTGCAGCATACGTGGAGACAATGGCAACAAAATTAGTTAATTTATTGACCAATGGATACTATATACCATGGACTAGTCCGGAAAGGGGACAAACAGCTCAGATATATGTGAAGGGAATTAAAGAAGAAAAAAGCAGAAACAGGGAAGGATTAAACCCAAGAGAGCAGGCAGCTGTGAGGAGGTGCAGTTTGTCCTTGTTAAACTCACAGCCATATGGCCGGCATCTGAGCTGGTTCTGGAGGTGATTTTTATAGCTGCTTTTATAGCTTGGCAAGCTCGCACTGCTCCAATGAGAGAGTGCCTGCCTACCTGCCAGTGCACGCTGGCCTTTCAGCTGATGGGGAGAAATAAACATGAATAATGTCCTGACCTTTATTCTACATTTATTCTACATTTGGAATATTAAAAAGCACCAAGATCCTATGCCTTGAAAAGAGATTAGTTGGGATATAGGGTTGGGGCTGCTTCCCTGTCCTTGCCCTTTTGTCTTTGTCACATTTTTTTCCACTGTTCTATCCATCATCCATTCCTCCAGGCTTTTTGCACTATTAAAGGTTCATGGTGAAATGTGTCAATTAGAAAAGAAAACAAACACTGTTGATTTCAGTCCTGTCTTTCCCCACCCTGATGGATAATAGTATTATGCTACATTAGCTGTGCACTAAAGACCTGTGCAGTGGTCACTAGTCTCCGTCGAGTGGGAACAAATCACAGTTTAGCTTTCACCAAGAAACAATTTAAATGTTTCATTATACAGTGGTTCTCCATCACATGTACCCTATTACTTGGCCATTATAATCAATGATAAATGCTTAACATATCATTCTTCTTGATAATAACAACAATAATTACTGCATTTTTAAGATAAGAAAATGCTTCACTATGTGCACACACACAAATAAAGTACTTTAATGATTTTGATCATTGTGTGTTCATTTTTTCTTCCTTAAATAGCAGAAGAAGTGTTCCTTCTAAGTAAAACCACACGATGGGAATCTGTCTTTATTCATACTCACACACATGCATTATATATGCATGCAGCTAATTTCTTTTCATCTTTTCCCACAAAGTAAATTTTGCAGCCGTTGTTGTTTGAATTGCCAAGCCTCTCCACCAAATTGCATTTCTCAGGCATTTCTCTCAACGTTTGAACTGGAAATATGAAGGGGATCAGGTTTCCACTGAGGGGAATTGGAGAGTGTGTGTGTGTGTGTGTGTGTGTGTGTGTGTTGTGTGTGTGTGTAAATGGAGGTTTCTTGTCCTTTGTGAGACTCTTTTGTGGACAGACAGATGCTCCACACACATATGGAGAGGCATGGATTGGACAGGTTGAGATTTAGTTTTTGCTGTTGTGGTAAAACTGGTCAGCAAAAAGGGTCCAGGGTTAAGAAAGTGAAAAAACTTGTGATGTGTGAAAACTATGAAAGTAAAAAATAAATAAAAACGCCACCAACTGTTTGTTTCGGTGTGACCAACACATAATGTTGGCACAATAGTGGATGGAAACACACAGCAATTCATACTTTCTTTTGATAAACTCTTTTTTGTTATACTTTGACACTTACCTGCATGATAAACCTGAATCATTAACAACAAATAAAGTGTCAAGCTACAGAAATACAGAGGCTTTCCTAATACACATCAGAAAGAGTGCAATCTTAGGTAAACTCTTTAGTCTTTGATCTGTTCTCGAGGTCTCTGTCAGAAATGATCATCAAAGCTATATCCACCAGTCAGCTGTCTTGAGACATGTGTTAGAGTTCAAAGTGAAACATACACTGACGCACATGTTGGCCGAGGAGGTGATTGAGAAAAGCGATCGTTTATCTCTGTGCCAGGTAACCACATCTGTGGGGCCTGTGTGCATGTTTACATCATGGTAAGATGGTAAGCCTCAACTCACCATACTACCTTGCTTCAACTCTCTCTCTCTCTTTCATCATGACGTTGTGCTGTGGAGGACTTGTGGATCATGGCCAGCTCAAACAGTTCCCCCGCTCTTCCCACCATTGCCCCTCCCACTTGCTGTCACATCAAACCTGACCTTCAGAAACTGACTGCAGGCCCACTGTAAGTGCGTGTTGTGGTTTTGGCAAATGGCAAAGAGGGGATATGTAGGAGGGAGATTTCACGAATCCAGCTGGAGGAGAAAAGATGGTTAAAAATACTTGACTCAACAGCATTCATGCAGATAGGCAGGCACAACCGAGAGGAAGGAGAGGAGCTGACAATAAGGGTGGTACAAAGCTGAAATCTGAACTCCTGCCAAGCTATTGTAAGAGTAGCTGCTCCGCCTGCAGCTGTCCTGGTAATCTTTCCCACAGCTCGTTCCCCCTCCACATCTGTCCTCGTTCCTCCTCCTCTCCACTCACAATCTAATCACCAAAACAGAGAAGCTTTCTTAGTCCTAAAACAATCTGGCCACACACGAACCTGAGGGTACCTCTATGCCCAAACACACGCCTGTGTGATGGATTGATATGTCGCGAAATCTAAAAGTGTGCATTCCAAAGAAAGAGAGAAGCAAGGTGGGAATATCTCTAGGTTGGTGCACGCAGGGTGAAACGGAGGAGAAAGGAGGGGACGTTTAATGGAAAATGGCTGCATGCCAAGTGGCAAAGTGCCCTTTCAGCTGTCTGCTTGTTTTATACACACTCCTCCATCACAAACATCTCATCGCTAAGGACAAGCAGTGCGTGCGTGCGTTCCTGCAGTAACTTGTTCTGTTGCTTTGACCATAAAATGTAAAAGGCTTTGTCTTGCAGAGGGGTGGTTAAGAAGCAACTATTTTGTTCAGGACACAAAGATGTGCAATTTAGAGTGTTGCCTTACTTCCTGTCAGAGACTCATAAAAAGAGATGATAACACACTCATTGAGATGTGCCTGGCACATACCTCATGACAAGGTTGCTAATGTGTGTGTGTGTGTGTGTGTGTGTGTGTGTGTGTGTGTGTAAACAAACTCATCAAACTCCTCTTCTTCTTGTCTGCATTCAAAGAAGTGTATTGTCTGCTCTTATCTGTGCATCTGTGCAGCTGCAAGGTTGTAGTTAAACCTCTTGTTGCCTCCTTGCTTTTAAGCTGTGATTTATATTCACCTCTCAACTCTGACAGAACAGCCAAAGACTGCATATTAGTGAATGATGAATGCTGCTATTGATGGGGACGCTGGGGTCATCTCAGACTTTAAGCCAACTCCCCTACAAACCTAAAACCTGAATTAATGCGGGGAGAAACATAAGTGCAGATACTTTCATGCTGGACTGGAGTCCTCACTAACTGGTTTGATGAGCATGAAAATGATCACCAGATCTCAACCCAGCTGAACACTGACTGTATGGAAAATTGTAGAGTGATGTGTTAGATAGCATGTTCTCCAACACCATCATCACCAAAACACCAAATGAGGGAATATCATTTGGAAGAATGGTGTTCATCAGAACAACCTATTCAACCTATAGTGCTCTAACTTAAAGGGCCAAGGTGGCTTTCAGACTGTAATAACTTCACCTTCAGTAAGCCCTACCAACTATTCATCCACTAATCCTTTACCTAAACCTATTTATCCTGTGCAGGGTCACACTGGCCTAGAGGTGGGTCGCCAGACAGGTCTGTATAGACGGAAACCATTCACAGCTATGACACACCTAATCAATGTACTGAACCTACATGCATTTACACTGTGGGGGGAACCTGGAGGGAACCAATAGATTCGAAACGAGGACCTTCTTGTTGTAAGACCACTTACAGACTAACCACCGCAGAAGCTACCAACTAATCCTTCTTCAGTTCAGTGATGCTCTCTGAATTGTTGTCACCATCTTTTTGTCACACAGAACCTTTTACAAAAAAAAGTTTTAAAACAGCAATTACTGACTTTCTTTTTTGGCTTTTTGGGTGCAGCACAAATAAGCTGTAAACCAAACACTGACACATCATCACCTTTTTTAATTGATATGGCGAACTTGTTAGCAAATAGTTGCTTGTTTACACATCCAGCAGACACAGGGCAACATAATCATTCTTCTGTCCACCTGATGAATGTGGATCCAATCTTCACCCTTCTTTTACCTCTGTTTTGCTCTCCACTTACTCCTGAGGGTAATATCTGTCTCTTTAGCTGCTAAATTCTCTGTTACATTATGTGTTGTATGTTCACCAGTTAGTTGCTGCTCTCTGGTGCTGGGAAGGTAGCGTACTGTGTTTATTTTGGTGGAGAACAGCTGTGGACTAAATTAGGCTAATGAGAGCAGTGAGAATGAACCAAAACGAGCTGAGGATCAGATAACCGAAACAATGAGCTGAAAGAGGCTAAATGGGTAACTGCAGAATTGGGTGATTATTGTGTGTGACGGGTTCGTCACTATGTTGTTTGGGAACCCTTCATCAAAAATCTACTCAAGAGTAAGAAGAGCGGATGTCAAAAAAGTACAAGTGCATAAAACAAGCTATTCAATCACTGTAACAAGGGTACTTGTGATAGATTGTTACTTTCCATTCAACATTTAAAATATTAACCACTTTAAGCTGCCAAACATGAGCCCTTCAACACGTGTTAGTATTGGTATTTAACACTATTCAATGTGGTACAGTATAAGTATTGTTTCTTCTGTATTTAGAGCTCCCAGCAGAGAAGGACCACAGAGAATGCAATAAAACAAAGACTATTTTATTTCTCTTAAAAAGGGCTCTGTTTGCTGTTAAAATGCTGGAGCAGTGACCTGTAGTGTTTGCCCAGTGTGTGCTGTAAATGGTATCAAGTAGATTTTAGTTGCTATTTTGAAGGGGGAAAAAGTGCATGTTCAAAATTCCCCAACATCCATTATACCCCTCTGTGCCTGATTGTCAGTGACCTGACATGAGAAAACCTGACTGGGTACGGCCCAGCTGGAGCAGCCCTAAAATCCTCTGAGAACCAGAGTGACAAAGACTCACTGTGCTGGAGTGGCACTGAGAACTGCACCCTGGCAGCAGCTCTGAGACTAAACCAACGCTGGGCAACACTTGAAAAGACCTGAAATGTTTCTGCCTTCTTTTCACCTCCATCCACCTCATTCTATTTCCTACTGGCGTCGTTCTGTCTTAGCTTTGATGTGTGTCTCTGTCTGTCTGTCCTCCAGTTTGTCTATAAAATACATTTTCATATGTAGATGTTGTCAGGTTGAAAGACTCAACCTCTTTCTGTTTGTGATCATTCTCTTTTGCATATCGTCTCTTTCTCTTTTCATACCTCTCTCCCTCTTTCAGTATCAGCGCAATCAGATTTTCACTTTCCAAAATAGCTTGCCCTTTCACACAGAAATCCATTGGCAGCATTGTTTTTCAAAAGAGAGAGCGAGGGGAAAGAGAGTTTCATATTTGCACACATTTTTGCATCAAATCCCTTGACAACATTGCTGTGATGTCATCGTCGTGAGACGCCTGGACTGAGATCAGGTGCACTGAGGTGGAAGCATGGCTCTAATCCTGGTATAAGAGGCCTAAATGGCACCCGCTAACTAGCAGCAAGGAGGAGGGATAAAGCACTGAGTGCAGGTGGTAAGACAGATAAGAGCAGACAGAGAGAGTCAGGCAGCGGGGAAATCCCTGCTGAGGTCATACTCCTATTCTGAGGCCAGAGCCAACCAAAGAATGTCTTGGACTGGGCTTCGGGTCTAATCACTTTATCCCTGCTTGTGACCACATCACTACTGTCCCAAACACCCTTATACAAATACTGTACCACAACAAGAATTAATACAACTGAGGCCTTTGAGAGCGCTTTAAATATCAGAGGTTACTCAAACAAGTCACATTTTTGTACCATTCTAGTGCCCACTGCCACTGAATCAGGTAGGTTTGTCCATAATCCAAGAACAAACAGCAAATATTTGACTTTCAGTTTGTTGTTCTGTGTCACAGATAAGATCAGGTATCACAAGTGAGGTGACTTTCACCCTCCAAGTTCTAACCCTAAAGCAATTGCATTAAAAGTGTTCCTGTACCTGTGCCACCTCTAAGAAAAGATTGTTCATAAGCTTTTCTCTTGTAAGAGTATATGTTTATATGTTAGAGCAATATTTCATATGCTTATATTCCTATATGCTTATTTGTTTTTTCTTGCCGAGAGTTAGATAAGAAGATCAATACCCGACTGAAAGCTAAATACATAGCTACAGCCAGCAGCTCAGTTTGCTTAGCTTAACACAAAGACTGGAAGCAGCTAGCCTGGCTCTGGCAAATAAAATATTTCTTGCCTGGGGGCAGTTGCCAGGCAATCAGCACAGAGTCCAGGAAGTTCCTGGTCACAGCCAAAAAACAAGCCAGCACATAACCACTTGTAAACGGTGAATTGTCATTTTTATGCTTTGTTTTTTTTACTGATTACAGAAACAAAATTTAAAGTTCATCAATTCAGAGGTGCTTGTAGGTGGATTTTGTTGACTTTTGACAAAGCCAGACAAGGTGTTTCCCTCTGTGTACAGTCTTTTTGGGAAACTAAGCTAATCATCTGCTGGCTCCAGCTTCATATTTACAGATATAAGAGTGGCATCTATTCGATATTTCTCATCCAACTCTTAGAAAGATAGCAAAAAAGCATATTTACCCAAAATGTTCAACCATTCCTTTAAGACACGAAAAGTGATCAGCGAAGTAAAATCTCTTGCAAATCTAAAAAACAAAAAACAGTGTCCATAGTTTTTGCTTTTTTCTTATGTCAGAATCATATCAGGAGACTTTTATCATAATATTATCAAATGTAAGTGTGAAGTGAGAATGGCGAACTTCTTTAGTGCGTGCATGTGAATGTTAATTTGCAAAGTGAGTTTGCTGACAGCAGTTTGGTCATGTGACAAAGTTTGTGTTCAGCTGCACCCTCAGGTGGGATACAACCACGGCCATACAGACACCAGTAAAGGGCAGCTCCTGACCCCTGATGCCCTAAAGTTTCTGGTCAGACTGGAGGTGAGGAGCAGCCACCCCTGAGCAGCTTTATGTTCAGCATGTTAGCGATAGAGTTGACCTCAGCATCATGATGGCCACTGGGTCAATGCAAGGTGTGAAGCCACTGACCCGATCGTCTACGCCATTGTTTCTTTGTGCCCAGCAGACGTTTGTTGGAACCTAAACACAAAAATCAAAGTCGCACCAGCTCATTCACACCCCACATTTCCTCCTCCTCAAATCTTTTGCCCTACCTATGCATAAATAAACATGTGTACAGGCGGTCGACTCACCTTTCCTCCCCACCATCCCTTACTTAAATAAACATGCAGGGGGAAGCGAGGGGTTAATAGGGCCAAGTTTAGGGAAAAGGAGCAGAAGGGATGGAGCTACTGAGGCATTGGAAGGAGGGGTGGAAGGTGAGGGAGGCCCAGGGGAGCTCATTATATTCAGACAGAGGAGACATTAACTCACATACACACACTCTGACACACATCTCAAACCTTTTTTTAACACACACACAGAGACTTATTACTCTCCATGTGTAACATATGCTGGCTTAAAGCCCCATTAACACACAAAGTTTTATAAGCGTACTTATTGAAAGCAGCATCCCAGAAAACTCTGGTTCCTGGTGGGGTGAAGCCCGCAAGCTACTTTATAACATGAGAAAGGAGTGTATGTCTGCTCTCCAGGATACTGAACTGTATGTAGCAAAGACTTGGTGTCTTATATCTGTCATATCACGGAGGGATTTTGACTAGAGTTTAGGAGAGTTTAATATTTGAATGCACTCTGATGTTCTTCATTAAATAATTTTAAAGTATATCTGTGTTATTATAATAATACTATAGTGTTCTTTTAGTCGTTATCCTTGCCTCTCTCTCTATGTTAGCTTGGCAGTGTTTATTTACAAGTGCTTGTTTTATGATCATCGCTTTAATTGATAGTTAACCATGGCTCTGCTCTCCCACTGTTGGATAAACATAAACAAGTACTAAAGCAAAACATGTGTTACCATCTCAGCTCTGTGTGCATGTATGTGTATGTGTATGTGTGTGTGTGTGTGTGTGTGTGTGTGTGTGTGTGTGTGTGTGCGCACATGACCTGGGGTGTGAGAGCCAGGAAAGCCAGACTGGTTTCATTATACTCCAAACTAGCCCATTATGGTTAGGGCAAATCATCCAAACCTTAAACAGTTGCTATAGCAATGCCATGTCACCTCAATTTTTTTCAATCTCCCGCACTCCCCTCGTTCCCTTTCTTCCAATTTCTTCTCGTCCCTCACCTCCGCAGCCTCCACCCATTCTTGGCCCCCTCCTCCTCCGCTCTCTCCGCCACATCACACTCAATGCACACAAAAGTGCAAACTTCCACGGCACACAAGCTCAAGCATGCACCCGCTCACACACGCACACACACACACACACACACACACACGTGGCACTTGTTCTCTTTTCCCCCAGCTACAGCGTTTCACAGTCACCTTTCCTCTTTCCTCTCACACTGACCGCCCTTTGCTTTAAGAAAAATAAACCAGTGGAAAAGAATACAGGATAAAAAACAGCAACAAGTTTCTTAGGCCTCTATCTTTTTCCTCTCTGCTTTACTTTGTTCGGTGGTTCTTGTTCCACACAAATGTTTGGCCCCAACCTGCTTTCCTGTAAAGTCCAGGTTTCTGTGTAGGGGACGACAGCATGAGGAGTAAGTAAATCAGATCCTGTTGATGGTCAGTTTTAACCTGATTGTTAGCACTGGTTCTTGAATCTGTATAAACCTGGATGTTGGAAATGTTTCCCCTTGATTAGAGGAAGATTAAAGGGAAATTTGAGTCAATCATTTTTACTTTTCCTGTATTTATACTTTCTGTATGACCATTAACTTCATTGACCCACTTGTGCATGATGTGCTCCAACTCATTCTGTCAGACAGTGTGAACTAAGAATTGGTTAGACATGGGAAATGCACTTTCTCGCTGATAATTAGATAAGGAGATTGATACCAGTAGCTTCTCATCTAACACTCGTAAGAAAGTGAATAAGCGTATTTACAAAAACGTTTTCTGTTCTTTCAAATGGGCCTGAAAGAAAACATGGGAGAACTGTAAGTTAAAGGGTTAAATTGTAAATATCCCTTGAGAACACTGAGAGGGTGGCTTGAGGAACCTAAAATACACAGGCACACATGCTGAAAACACTATTAATGACTTAAAGTGGTCTAGTAGTGAAGCTCTTTATGGCAGGTCTGGTGGTCTGCAATCCTTGCTGATGTCTCTAAGACTAAGATGTCTCCTCTTAAAGGCAAAGTCCCCTGCGTTATAATCATACACACACACACACACACACACACAGATGCACAATTTATTATGTGAGTAGCCATTTGCCTTGCCGCCATGATAAAGCTCTTGGCGCTCTACTGGGGTTGTTTTAAAGCCCAGACACCCTTAGCCATTACTCAGGTGATATGCCAGCGGCTGGTGATCAATGTGTCTCTAATAGAGAGAACGGGGAGGGGAGGGGGGCAAAAAGGGAGAGAAAGACAGCAATATTGATAGAGAGAGATAAAGATAAGCACAGAGAGTGATTGCACTTTTACCTTCTCATTCATCACCCTGTGCGTGGAGCACTAACTGGCCCTAACCTGGTCTGCAGTAATAGCCTGTCTGGATGCTGTATTTACGAGGTGCCATCAAAACAATGGCATTTATCTAGGCACTCGGATCATACACTTTCATCACTTTTATCTTTTTGCCTCCGCCTCTGTGTGCAGGTGTGTGTGTGTGTGTGTGTGTGTGTATGAGTGTGTTGAAAGGCCTGTTGACCCATGCTTTAGCAGGAGTGAAGAAAGCTCGAGGGTGAGCGCCGACTGCGAGGCGGCTAATGCTCCTTAAAGTTCAGCCAAAACCTGAGGTCAACAAGCAGGTTTCTGTTTGCCTGCTTGACCTTCAATCTGTTTATCTGTGTCACTGTCTATCAGTACCTCTACCTTCTTCGTGCTTAGTAAGTTGTTACACGGAAACTACTGCAGGTTTTGCAGGAGTTTCTGATTGTAGCCACTTTAGAACGTAAGGAGGATTAAACAGCACCGTGAGTGAGAATGAAACAAAGAAAAGAACTTGACGGGGCGCTGTTTTGTCTGTGTATGGGAAAGGAAAGCTGAAGAAGTAAAAACTTTGATAAGCGGGGTTGAGTGAGATGGGGGAGGTGCTAGTGTGTGTGTGTGTGTTTGAGATGTGGAGAGTGGGGAGGGTGAGAGTGCCAGGCAATGTAGGAAGGAGAGAAAGAAAGGGCGCGTCTGGAAAGCATCAAGCCATAGCTTTGCATTTGTGCGTAGTACATGTGCATGTGTGTGTTTTGTTGCTCCTCTGGTCTCTGGCTTGTTAACCTGCAGGTCATGGGCAGCTTCAATGCCTGGCACACAGCATGGGAATAATGACTTCTTCCATAGCAAGCATGTGCTCATGAATAAACACACATACTGAGTGTGTTCAATGCGTTTTTATGCAGTTCCCTCTCTACATCAACAGTACGCAACACCTTTAAATGAATAGTTTGACATTTTAGTTTTCTGTCAAGAGAGTGGTATCAATCTTCTCATCTAATTATCAGCAAGAAAGTGCATTTACCCTGTCTAACCAATTCTTATTTCACACTGTCTGACAGTATGACATATATATGCTATCATTCGAAACTAAGTGATTAAGCTTAATTCCCAGAATGTCAAAGTATTCCTATAAGTCTGTAGATCTTCACAATAAGATTAATGTAACTGTAGGAACTGCAAGCACAGAGCTTGTTTAGCTGGTAGAGGTCCTCTCTGGGTTATTACTTCTCAGGAAAACTGGAGCCTGGTACATCTAAGAGGAAAACATCTTTTCTGAGATAAGTTTGGTGGGAGGCCACTTCTTTTAGAGCAGTGTTTATGTCTTTGATCAGCAGTATTATGTGATTTTGTGTGTGTGTGTGTGTGTTACAGAGAACATTAGAAAGAGAGAGACCAGCAGCAGGTGTGTTGTGTTTTGCCCTGCGAGACCTGACTCGAGCTGGTGTTGTGTTACTGCACAGTGTTGCTGAGGCGAGGTGGGGTGAGTTGGCTCGATAGCCACAAAGTGAGGGGTGACAGATGAACAGGGGGGGAGGGAGGGGTGGTTGGTACTGGGCAATTAAGCCAGCGTCTGACACCCAAAGCGCTTCTCATGCTCTGGCACAGGCTATTGTAGTCTGGAATTTGAGAAATGCATTTGATCGCTACGGTGTGTCTGTGTGGGTGTTATTTTGGACGACTCCTGCGGACAAAACAGCCACCAGAGAAAGGAAAGAGAGAAGAGACAGAGGAGGTGGAGGGCAAGGGTTACCTGATAAATACATGCACTTTCATCACACATTTGAGAAGCCAGCATCCAGAAGAATGTAGGCCCTTTTGTCTGTCGCAGAAGCTTTGCAATCTAATGAAGAGAAAGAAAATAAAAGAAACACTACAAAAAACACAATATATCACTGTCTCTTCAACTTCTCTGGGGTGATTATGTTAAGTGAGCAACTGATTAAAAGGAAAAAAGAAGGATAACATTACACACATTTCACATTGTGTGGATGACATGAGTGAAAAGGAGGAGGGTCCAAAGATATGTTATCCGGCCCTCCCTTCTCACTCAAAGGGAATCCCATCTTTTCTCTTTGACCTCAGCATTCCTAAGACTCAGAGTGAATGCAAGGCCAGAGTGTGTGTGCATGCGTGCGTACAGATCAGTGTTCACCTTCAGACTACTTCAAGTAATTAATACGATCCTCAGCCATGCACTTTTGAGGGTTGAATAACTCAAAGAGGAAACCTACACCTCAGTTCTGGCTTCAGTGTCTCCTCTACAGTTGTGGCCGGCCTGCTGAGATGAGTTGAAACTGATAAATGAGTGTCACTTCAGTCCTTTTTTTTAATAGTTTTATGTAGACATGCTTCTGTGCTTTACTATTGATGTGATTGAGCTTTGTTCTGTTTCGACTCAGATCAGTTGAAATAAAAGAAAGATTAAAGGGAGAGAAAAAGAAGAAGAGAGTTTTGTGAAATAATGGATATTTGTATGTCTTTGAGCCTCGAACATATATGTGAGAAATTTGGAGGAAATCTCTTTGGAGAAATTGCTAACAATTCATAGTCATCTGAAATGGGACAAGCAGCCACAGCCAGACGCTGCTTTATTGTAAGACAAATGACAAAACTACTACAAATGTACAGCAAAAGGGGGAGGAAGTTTTGTAAGTCTCATCGTGTACTTTGAGAAATGTGGCTCAACAACATTGCTTAAAGTAGATATTAGATTGATGTGGCTACTCCTCTTTTTAATTCATGGAAACAGAAATAAAGGAGGCATTTCAGTGCAGGTGGTACCACTCCCTATCACTACAAATGTTAAGAACAGAATGGTGCTTACACCCTAACTGCTGTCAGAGGATACCATCAGTGGGTCAATCATTATGCATACACTGCCACCTATTGATACAAGATGACACTGCAGCAAAGGCAGCATGGTGATATACTATATCTGTGTCAGGTTGTAGAAGGACACCTAGTGGTACAGTAGGTCAAAGCAGAGGGAGTTTCAAAGATTTAAAAGATTCAGAGGATATTTGTGAAAAGCGTGTTTATTGAAGGAAGGTGAACAAGGCACGATGACACTATAAATAAGCCTAGATCATTGCTGGACACGATGCATGACTACAAAAGAAACTAGTCACCAAACCAGATAAGTGCATCTCCGTTTTTGTCAGTTCTATGTGTGACTTATCGTCCAAGGAGTTCCAGTTCAAAGAATATTAAACTTGAACAGGATGCAGGTCTAAGTGTCTCTTCAGGGCTGGGTGTAGCGCAAGTATTTCTTCCCAGAAGGCAAATCTTTGGTGGTCACACCGTTGGGAAAAAGGGCAGCAGCTTCAGCCTCAGAGAGCGAGGGAATGACCATGACTTTGTCACCAGGCTGAAAGAGACACAAGAACAAGAGAAGTGTGTTTCAGGCTGCCCACTAACATGAACACATGGTTTAACTGTGTACCTACCTTCCAGTCGACAGGTGTGGCAACCTTCTTCTGTGCGGTGAGCTGCAGAGAGTCAATAACTCGGAGCAACTCATCAAAGTTTCTTCCGGTGGTGGCAGGGTAGAGGATAGACAGCTTCAGCTTCTTGTCAGGGCCAATCACGAAGACCTAAAAGGGGTTTAAGATAACGCACAACACCGACAATATGCTTCTTTTTTATTCTGGTGATAAATATGTACACATACTGTATATAAGTACACGAAAAGTTGTCACTCGCCAGATGCATAACATATATTTTGCCACTGAGATCCAGCTAACCTAACCAACCAGCAGAAAGAGAAGAAAAGATAGCTTTTAACACTGTATTGCAGTGCTGAGCATGCAAAAATAAATAAACATAGTTATTATTCTCACAGATATTGTGACTTCAATATGAGTCGAGTTTAGTGATAATGGTTAATTCTGACTGAAAAGAAAAAGGATGAGATTTTTTCTGGGATCGGTACCAAGCAAGCATGTTGCCTTATGTGTGGAGAATAAGATTTGTATTCCTGGGGGATCTCTGTAGCACCACAACGCTTTATTTATATTTGTATCTAAAAAATTAATTAAAATAAAATAAAAAAAGAAGGTATGTTTTGACATTTTAGCTTCATGATAAAATTGCAGCTCCTGCCATATGGATATTGCAGTTGGCCATATTGCAATTTCGATAATATTTCCATTCATTCTTCAACCCTAGTATATGGGCCAGCCTTGGTTTCACAGGAGAGAAAGTGTGTTCAGGACAGACCATTTTTACTCACATTTGGCGTCTGTTAATTCTGGATTCATGATACGGTCCTTTTTGTTTGATTACATTCACCTGCTTTTTGCATAGCAAGATGGCATATCCAGCACCACTGAAGAGGCCAACACTGTGTGAGTGTAGAAAAGCAGGACAGGTTTCTTACACAGCGAGCGGTGAGGGGAATTCCATCCTTGTCTCTCTCATCGGGGTCCAGCATTCCCAGCTGGACGGACAGCTCTCTCTTGTCATCAGCGATGATGGGGAAGGGCAGAGCACTTTCAGCTTCACTGTTAAATGCCATCACATCCTATACAGAGGGAAGAGACACATTCAGCCTTTACACCTTTGTTAATGTCCGTCATTATCCTAAGTTAATCATTCACTCCATCCTGACAGCATTCTCCATCATTGCACCACAGGTCCGATGAGTAACCACAGACCTTTCACCTTTACCTCATGCATGAGCCATAAACAGTTTATCTACCTGACACTTGCCAAGTGAACACAGAGCTGAGTGCTGCTAGTGTTACCAGCTGACCAAACTGTTACAGTAACATGTGGATTTGCATGTGTTGTGAATATTATCAATGCAGAAGCAGTTAATTTTTCTGCATTTAACTGTTTTAATTTTGAACTTACAACCAACAGAAGCAGAAGTTGGAGTCTGTATTTGAGACAGATGAAGGAGCAAAGAGAAGCAAAGAGTGTCGACCAAAATGGTGAGTCCACCAACTCTGGCTCAAATGTGCTCAGTGACTACCTCCCCATTCATGTACCTAAGTCCAGGCAGTCCACGGCAAATGATCATGGTGGGAGTCTACAGAGAGAATCTGTCAACGTCGGTCTGCAGGCGAAAATATATGGACACCTCACAAAGCAGTTTACATCAGCCAGAACGAAAACCCTCTCCAGAGAGGAGCTAGCATGCCTCAGGTAAGCACCTGCAAACACACTCATTTATACACACTGTATTGCTTTCATACTTGGATGTACATAACGTTGTCCCAGGTTTAGTTCTGTCAATCTTCACTCCTGAAATATGTTTGAAACAAGAAAAGCAGCTCCAGTCTGACTTTGGTCCTCTGTCTTGTTGCGTTTAAGGATCCCCAACCTGCCACAAACATGTTATTTGAACTCAGCACTGCAAGGCCTCCTGACACTGACTCGTTTCATTCAGGAGATCCACAACCAGCAGGAGGTGTGGAGTTCTCACACCGAATCTCAGCTCATGAGGCACAGCACCTACACACACACACCACTCTTTTCTCCGCTAACATGAAGTAACAAGAACTTAAAACTTGTATTATTTATCTATCTTATTTTAATATTACCTATCTTCTGTCCTTTCCTCTTTGCTCTTTCCAGAGGGTTTGTGGAGGTTTGAGTCTGCCCCTTCAACAACATGGCAGGAAAAAAAAAAAAAAAGTGTCCTTGCTTCCGGTAAAAAGACTGTCACACACAGATCTTTACCTCACTAGTTTTAGTTTAATGTCCACCTTCTGAAACTCTTTGGTCTGTAGGTTTCTGTGCAGGATGCCATGAGTTCCTCGGCTGTGTGCTGGATAGGCTGAGGTTTCTGTACATCCATCAGCAGACAGCAGCAGTGGACATGGGCATCAGTTACACCTGCCCTGTTAATGCTCACATTGGCACCAGGACCTGCAGGGGCTCTGAATACGCAACCCCAGACATTCTTGTGCCATGTACTTGTGTGGTAGAAATCCTCTCAATCATGATTAAATCTGTAGCCATGTCTTAATTTGAATTTATTTTCCAGATGTGGCGTGCAATCCAAGAGGCAGGACCTGGTGCATGGAGCCAGTGTTTGCAGGAGTAGCTCACCTGCTAATTTACCCCAAACACTCTTTTCTCACATTCTCATATGAAATGTGATTTTGATATCATCCATGAAAAGGTTTAAACAAAAAACCTGCTTCTTGCTCCTGTTCCCCGCTGCAGGAGGGCCAGTTAGAGTATTGGTGCGAGTGTGATGCTGAGGAGTCGTCACAGCAGTGGTCATTCTTAACCCTGCGTTAACCCTCATCTCCACAGTGCAGTCACTTCCCTCCTTCAGTCAACTCGTGATCTGACCCTCTTCTCTCCACTTCTTCCTCCTCCTCTTCTGTCATAGTATTGATTCAGTTCCACCCGATCATTTAACAGCGCCATCTTTTTAAATCAAGAGAGCTGGTCATGAATCCTGAGTCCAGCATCACAGAAAAGGTAAAAGCTAATGTTCAGTAAAGAGAAGGCTACTTTTATTATCGAACAGCATTTTTTTGCGGGAAATAAACTGATTTATTGAACTTGAATTATTTTAGGAAACACATTTACAGAGACCTTTCTGTCATATCTACTCAGTCAGATTGAATGTGTAGCTGTTAGTAACGGTGTTCTTCTCTAGACAAAGACTCGCTACTCTCTAGTGAGCATGTGGGCTCCACAGCTTACTCTGGTCTGTGTTGGGTGGTGTTTGGCAGCGTTGCGTGTTAAAAATAAGTCTAAAGGTGCTAAATGCATCACAGCTAAATTAAGTAGATGACAGTTATTGTGAATGTACATGTGCATTCGTCTTGTGCTTGTTTGCACATGGGTTATCTTTGGGGGCACTGTGATTGGAGTTTCAAGGTGTGTCTATATTGTGTGGGATTGGACCACAGTGGTAGAAGTATACAGTGTATGTGTGTGTGTGTGTGTGTGTGTGTCCCCAACCTTGCTCCAGTTGCGGTGATCCTCAACACTGTCAATGGACAAGGCGATCATCTTCACACCTCGTTTCTTGAACTCATCGCTGATCCTAGCCGCGCAGGCAAGCTCAGTGGTGCAGACAGGAGTGAAGTCCCTTGGGTGGGAGAACAGGATACCCCATCTACAGAGGAAAAGACAAAGAAATTAGGTATTTTTATTTCCACACATCATTTTTCTGGCTCAGAAAAATATATATGGTCATTGTCATGCAGCAGTGCTGCAAAGCTGGCCATGTTGTGTCATTCTATGCACATCTTCAATAAACCAAGCTAAAACAAGTCGACTAAAGGTCAAACCAGCACCCCTGAGCATTGAATGCACGTTACATAGCTAATTTGAGGTGTCTTCACGTGTACATTTATTCAGTTTAATGTGGGGTTGTTTTTGCATTTATGTCTGTCATGGTTATGCATTTGTGTCTTAATGTACAAAACATTAAACTGTCTATAATTTAAGAAGAGGCAAAAACACTGATAGGAAAAGAAGCAGTGGGAGTTGAGACAACAGAAGAAGAGGAAGAAATGTCTATAAAAAGAGAAAGACATAACATCAAACATCATAACAAATCCAGCTGTGAAGAATTAGACGGACTTGAGTTTTCCTGCAAAAACATTACTGGGCATGAGTGTAACACTTGAAATTGTTGGCATCACGTGAGTTTTCTGCCTGGTGTGTTTTGTAATGCACAATCACATGAGGCAGCAGGCAACACAAAAGCTTTGGTCCTCACAGGCATTGTGGTCAGCTGATAATGGAGTGACCAGAAACCCAGATTAGACTGGACAGTCCCAAAAAAGCCTGGACAATGACATTGAGAGAAATGTGTTCAGACACTGCTGTTTCTTACTAAATAATTTCATTTGTTTTGCCGCTTAAAATTTGTATTAAACATAGTTCACACATGGGCTATTCTAAGACAAGTGATACTTGGTTTTTACTCTGCTGGGATTGCTAAATTGCAGCTTTTCCAGTTGGCTACCAGCTAGGACAGCTCTATATTGATCTTAGACGTTCAATATATATAATATGTCTAAAGCTTGTCAAATAAAAACCACACTAATGAAAGTACGTGTTTTATATTTTATTTATGGTACGTTATCCAACCAAGTCATGCTTGTGTAACTGTGTCAGCAAACGTGTCGCATGGAAGTCACAGTGGGCTTGCCTCTCTGGACTGGCGTGTCAGAGCTCTACAAAAACAGACAGAATTCCTTTCTACTCAGATCTTCCCAGTCTGACAGCCCGCTGACAACCAGGTGCCATGGCTCAACCAATTGGTGCTACTGTCACAAGCATATTTCAAAACTCGGAACAAAACAGACGAGTTACAGTGTGAGTGTCTGTAGGCTGCGAGAAGCCAGCGCACTTACGAGCTTCCCAGGAAATCGTGGAACTTGATCCTGCCGATGGTGGTGTCGGCCTCGAAGTTGGGGAACTCGTCTCCCAACAGAAGTCCTGGCATGGTTGGCTCTTCTCTGCGGCTCGAGCGCGAGAGAAAGGAAGGTAGACAACCTCTGCCTGTATGGCCTCCTTCTTCTTCTTCTATTTTCAGGTTTTATGGCGGTTGACAAACAACGTTATGGTGCATTACCGCCACCAACTGGTAGGGAGTGTGGACCTGGAATCAACTACCTCAAACTGAGAAAAATAAATAAATAAAATAA
>JAVQJD010088750.1:0-19146 GCA_036023655.1 Nannoperca australis | reverse complement strand
TCCAGAGTGAACAAAAACACCAAAAACCTCTCCACCAGCACATTTGTGGAGGGCACGACTCCAACAAGTTAACACCAAACAAAAAACCCATAAGTACAAAGTTAAATAACAAAAAGATTTAGAAGAGCAAGTAAGACGAGCGGAGCAACTGTATCAGGCAGCACGCACTTATAAGCGCATGCGCACAAATATGTAGAAGATAAAGGGGATTCTGATTTTGAGATGTACAAGAGCAAATCATCAGCATACTGTTACCTTTTGTGAGTTACTCCTAATCATTAGATGACTTCTTTCAGGACTCAATCACAATCTCGGATGGGGGACAGGGGGACCTGTCTGGTGCCATGCAGGTGAATGTAGGTCTATGTTTGCACAGAGGTCACTGGCCCTGTACATAATACAAGTTTTCACATAAACCAAAGATTAATGTAGATGATGAAAAAGCTATACCCATCGAAAACCTTTTTGGTGTCTAATGACACAAATACCTATGACATGTTGGGGCCTTCAGTGTTAAGCTGAGTTCAGACCAAAGATTCGTGATAAGACAAAACAGTTTTAGAACGTCTCAGGGAAAGTTGCAGCGGTGTGAACTGGGCCGTCCTCAGCTCGACTCAAGCTGACTGAGGGTGTCGCCTGCGACTCAGCTTGTCAAATCGTCAGTGGCTTGTTTTTAAAACATACAAGGCATGTCACTTGTTTCAACAGCCAATCAGCTCGTAGCGAAGTCAGCTAGTCGTTACAAACTGTCTGCTGGTGGAAATGGCAGAGAACAGCCTACTTTTTTTTATTACACTGATTATTAATACAGGAATGAAATAATGTGCTAACAGACTAATGGGGAAAAAAAGCAAGAAAAATAGAGTAGCCTACAGTTGTAACAGTAAATTGTAAATTGTTGAATATGCCCTCTTTTCTCTTTTATATCCCGGTAAGTTAATGAAAGTGTTTCCCGCTTGGGAGGTGTGAGTGCATGTTTATTGAGTTTGTCTGAGCAGGAAACACAACTTCTGCCTGTTTTTGAATATTTATCTCTTTATTTATTTTTGTCCCTTATTGTACGCCCTGACAATTTCTGCCTGTAATCGGCAGTTACAATGGAAGTACAAAGAGTCGTTGCTATGGAAACGCTGTCTCGTCTAGTTGCTTTGGTGTAAACTGGCAGGTTTCAGAACATTTTAGACTGGAGCCTTGCAGGTAAATTCGTTTCATCATGAATCTTTGGTCTAAACTGGCCTTTTGGTTTTTAAGAATATCCAGAATTCATCTGGTTTTGTAATAAGAATGTCTTCCCAAGATTAACCCAGTTTGAGCCGCTGAAAAAACTGGCCAGAAATTTCAGTGAAATTGTTTTTTAATTACTAGAATGTATTTTCTATTAGGAGTCACAGTATTATAATTACAAGAACAAGAACGACACATAAAGCATTTCACTTAAATTAAAAGCATGATTTTATTTCTAAATACGCTACAAGTCAAATGGCAAAACAGGAAAATCTCTAATCTCTTTTTTGTACATTTTAACCCCTGAGCACCACAATCCAGCATTCCCATAATGCACTGGATTCATCCAAGATGAACGAAAGGGAAATAAAAGAAACATTTAAAGCTTCATACACAGCCAGTAAAGCGATTAGTGTCTAAAAACTACCAGGATAGCATAGTTAAAATACAAAGTAAACAACATGTTATATGATTACATAAGTCAATCCATTTTTTTTGCATGCAGAGCTGTTGTTTTCTCTTTGCTTGTCTGCTCTGCTGTTGGTTACGACATAAAAATCAAGTGAGCGTAGTCACAGCTTGAAAAACTCTTTGGTGAGAAGAATGCCAGTGTTTCCAAGCTGCTGCCTCACAGTCATCTGAAGTGTCCAGTGATTGGCATCATTCAGCAGTATGTACAGTGCAGGAGGAGGGGGTGAGGAAGAGACAGTCTTGAGGAATAGACTTTGCCTGTGCTGGATTTACAGAAAGACAATCTGGGACAGGGCTGTCCTATCAGGAGCACCTGGATTATGGAATTATGTTACCATTATGGAAATGTACACTGTCTGGAATGAACCCTGATCCAGGGGCATCATACTGTGCACGATAGTCATCTCATGGACATTTCAGTCGCAAAGATTTGTAAAATAAGTTTTGGGGAGAATGTTTAAAGTACAAACTCACTAGCTAGGCGATCACCGTAGCAACTTTTAAGGAGGAAAAATGACATCAGGCACGTCTAAACAAACATAAAACATTATTTACCCTGACAAAGAAAGGTCTCTTCCATTAGTCACTACATACAATAACACATCACTGAACCTTTGTTTGTATTGATCAATGAAAGTGTTCACTTTTCTTGCCTGACGTAGTCTTTTCTCCACCTTTAAAGAAGGATTTGTTCTTAGACACTGTCCGGGTTCCTGATCCAGTACCGTGATACATACTCTGATGTTCATGGATCAAGGCTATTCTTGAATAAAATTCATCATCAGAAATGATAATTTGGTGACTGGACCTAAGACAATTCTCCACAATCTGGATATCAGTCATGTGTCAAGTTGTGTCATGTTCTCAAGTGGGAGAAGCAGCTAGTTCTGGAAGTATTTATATCCTGTCTTTTAATGATCTCCTGAATGTTCCTCTATACAGAAACTTCAGAAAGATGTTATGGTCATCTGTTTTAGGTGTGTCAGTGTTCTTTGTTGAAAGTTTGGTATGGCAGATGGGCCTAAAGACTGCTATACCTCTGGGCTGCTGTTGTTATGGAGAAGCAACCAATCAGAGGTGCAAATTCAAATTTAAGTTATTTTTCCAACTAAACTACAAATTACGTCATTTGTCATTGCCTGCCAAAGCTGTTATAAATGACAAGGCTTAAAATGATATGTTTATGAAAGAATACAGTAGGCAGCTACCAAGTAGTTCTTCTTTGAACCAGAAGAATATTTGGTAAAGGTCAGAGTTAGAAAAAGATTGTGGTCATGGTAAAAAAAAAAGCCAATGTTGACAGTTGGTCATGAGTAAAACACATTTTTTTAGGTAACGGACAGATGCTAAATGCTGTAGCAGAATTTAGAGCACTTTGTTGATACAGTTAGACTTTTTTATCAAAAAAACAAACCAAAAAAACAACAACAACAATAAACCTAAATAAAATTGTGGATTTTTTTGTACTGTTGTAACTCTATAAAGGGTAGATAATCATGTGTATGATGTTATATGCCAGGACAATACGCACACCACCATGGCTGAAACAACACTCCAGATTTTCCAGATAAGGTAGATTTGTCTAGTCCAGCTTCTTTGAGAAAAAGTATTACTTCCATTAACATTGATCTGACAGAATAATTATTATTTTCTTGTACTTTTACTGTATCTACCTGCACAATTGTCTGATTGCTAAAGAACACATTTCAAGTAAACATGAGAATTTTAAAGCACAACCATATTCAACACCTCAACTGGCAGCTGAGGAGTCAGCTCGTCTTATCAGCTGAGGATTGTCCTCTGCTGCATGATTGTGATTGTACAATTTCAACATCACCATCTATACATAGTCACACAACACATTATTAGCTTTATCACCAGTAATCAGCCTGGAGCATTACACTGTCATCATGAAACTGAATTTAAAGTCGAGATCTGTGGACAATCTGCATGAAAACTCTTGCATAGTGAGGAAGACAGCAGCTCCACAAAAGCACACAACAATGTGCTCAACAAATGTTGGTCTTATGGTGTCAGGGAGTCAGCAAAATCCCACAGAATCACCCTCAGGGGACCATGGACATGCACAGCAATGGAAATCTGTCCGGTGGTTGTTAATTTGGAACAAAGTGTTGCAATTCCAGCATTTCTGGGAACCTGTGAGATCCCAGTGATCCCACGGCTTGTGTTTGCATACTATAGACTCGTATATGCTAAACAAAGACTCCAAACTTAATTTACGAGGCCTGTACACAACTGTAGATAAAAACTAGAGCACAACCTTTTTAGCACTAGCGGTTTCTTTCAGTTAACTTAATAAAAGGCACATTACGGCTCAGCTGTGTGGCTGAAGCAGACTGCAAACTTGGTAATGCAAGCGATTCAAGCGGTGGCCTAATCAGACATGCAGACAGTGTACTTTTAAGAGTTGATTTGAACAAGGACAATTAAATGTGGTTCTCAAAGAATAGTGACCAACATATGTAGAGAGCAGGACACGTTTCAGTGTAGAAATCCACTTGTCAGCGCTCTCTGGTGGACAAACTATGTAATGTCTAAATGACCTCAAACATATCTTTGATATTGCTCCATATGGATATAATATGATATATTGAACAGTAAGTTCATATCGGCCCATCGATTTGAGCAACTAGACACACGTACTAGCTGTACAACTGCATCTCAGTCTTTATCGATTAAAGAGGAAATTTGGGAGAAATTAGGACAAACGCAAACCTCACACTGCGGTGGTCAATCACATCAGCGATCAGACCAGCAGGGGTCCAGGTGAAAAGGAACCTTGTTTACCATGTAGCATTGTAGCATTCCACTGTTTACTGAGCATCTGTGAAGATGGAAGAGAGACTGATTAACTGTACATCAGCTGTTCAACCCTGCCATGACGGAGTACAAAGCGTTGTATCGCTTCTAGATTCAAGCTGGGATTGCTGGTTAATATGTGACACACACATACACCACCCTACGACTGGCAAACTGCTGACAGGACACATATAAAACCATTGTTACAAGGTGCTGTCTTCTTCTTTATGTTCACGTTTTCGTGCAGATTGGATTCGTTTTGACAAGTGTCCCTACTGTGTCTCACAAAGGGCTGTTTTGTTGTGCCGGCACAACACCCAACGTATAAAGCACTTTAAACATGTTCAAAGATCAAACTTTAAAGTATGCTTCAAGCTCTAGTATTATCTAATGTTTTTTCTTTAATTGAAAAGCAGTGTGTGTTCACATAAACACATGGATATAAAACACAATGAATATACTGGCAATTATGATTGTGGACATGCTTGTTGGCACAGTCTATAACAAATGAGGTAGATGTGTGTCAATAAAATATTCCCTTCTTTGGTGTAATCATTCAAAACATGAAAAAAGAAAAAAAAATCCAGTGATCTGTTGAAGTAAAACATTGAATTTCAAGTGGCTGTACACTAAAAATAAATGAAATTTATGAGGTATATCATGTTTTCATACTTTACTATGACTATGTACAAGTACATTGGTGAGGTATCTGCATTTAAAAAGTATTTTGCAAACAAAGTGGTGGAGCTGAATGCAACATTTGCAGGATTTAATCTAAAACATAATAAATAAAATCTTTAAATTAAATGCTTTAACAGACTTAATAAAAAAAACGATATATCCTCAAACTGGTTCCCATTTCCCTTCACAATAATGAAAATATTTTATATCTTTAAGAAAGCTGAGAAAAAAAGAAGGAAAGAGAGAAATGAAAGAAGGAGAAACTCTCTGATGTTAGACACAGGTGCATATCTAAAAAAAAGAAACCTGGGTTCTATTCACAATATAAAACTACTGTGTGACTGATGACCATTTCCTACAGACTACATGTCTTTCAATGTCTTGCTGTCACCTCCTTTATTTCTGTTCACCTGCTACCTATAGGCTGAAGTGCTCTACCCTTTCCTGTCATTCTGTCATTCATACATGGTAGTGCTCCCGGCTTTAGTCAATGTGTGTTGCAGAAGATTTCTTCAAAGAACAATGCAATCTCACATGCTGCAGCTCTACCACACTGATTTTGTAAGTATTTCTGACCACAACCACTGGAGCAATGAATGATTTCAATATTTAACCAAATGAATGAGGAATGCATGGACCAGAACAATTGCACCTGGTACTGTCTCTGTACTGTGTACGCATCATGACTAACAATCTTGTCTTATAATAATACATGATCAAAACATCGTCATCTTGTGATCAGGTATATCTCATGTCAAAATCAAGTGGGCTTCCAAGTGATGTATTGCTCCTATTGGAGGTCCTAACAGAGGAGCTGGGAATATCTCTCTTCTTGTTGACATGTACACCATGGCTGTCTCGACAGAACTGAACACACATAGTTAGTTGGTGCCGTTCGTGGCTGGGAACACATAATTTAATCACTGACACATGGGAAGAATGATCTGTTTAGCTATTGATCTGGTCAGCTAACTATCATAGTTGTTGACAATACATATCAATAGCACACTAGCTAACATACTAAAAAAACTGTGTCCCAAATACATATTATAAATTCATCCTAACATCCTAACTAAGTGGGGTTTTTTTTTAAATGTGGTGTTTTTGACCCAGAATGCAATGCGCAACATAATAGATGGGGCAAGAAGTCTTGCTGCCAATTTGTCCCAGTGGCCAGCCTCAGTACTGCTTTAAGAAATCTGTGGACCAAAAAGCATTTTCCTCAGAGACCACCATTATAAAATAAATGTCTGGTAAACTGTTGAAATGATGCCGCAATTGGCAAACAAGGTCAATTATTACATCATTTGAAGAAAAGAATCTAACCATGATTTTTCCTCATATGTATGTGACATCATCTGAATGTAAAATGTAATACTGAAGAGTTGCCATCTTGGTGCCAGTTCTTATAATAAGTACACCCATGTCTGAAAAGATGTGGAAAAATTGGGAAACTTTGTAATTTAAAATGTCCATTGGTGTTCTGAGCTCATGTGCATTTCCTAATATTCTTTTTCTTGTCTCAATTTCTTGTGTACTGTGTGCTATCAACATTCATTATTTGTGTATAATATATAGGGCTGATTTACCAACCACGCAGACTTGGCAACTGCTCCGGGACCCAAGACCCTAAGGGACCCCAGGTGTGGCAACAAATTTGAGTTGATATCATGCTTACATGGTGCATATACTTCAACAAATGTATTTAATTATATTATTGCAAAATAAATGGCTCGGAGCAAACCTCGGGCAGGGTCTTGGACTCTGGCTCAGTGGGTTGGGGAGATGTGTGTGGTGGTAGCGCAATATGGCTGCCACAGGGCCCCCTAAGAGATTAATGTGATAGATTGTGTGATATTGGTACACAGCATGGGATTGGGACACACTGTGTGTTAATAGCGGTTAGAGCTATGTGTTAACTTGACCGTGTTTTTTGGAATTCCACATATTAGACTCTTCACTTTGTTACTGCGTACATACATAACTCTGTCTAACCTTGTTGTTGAGATATTATTAAATATCTGTCCAATGGAACACCTGATATAGTTGAGAGATTATGTCTCTGATGATACGTCTCTAGATCACATGATGATTTCAATTTAGGATGTATTCATGCTATAATCTTCGATTTGATCATTGGCGCTAAAGCTCACTGTAAATGCTGGATGCTGAATTAGCATAGATTAATTTTCTTCTTTGGTATCAGCTGTAAGCAGTGAGTTTCTGAGGTCTGTCAGAAAGCCTACAAACATCATTATCAACTTCAAACGTCTTGCTGAAGGTCAACTGTTCAGCTGCCTTGTCTTTTGATTGAAACGGTTCAAAAGAGGGAGTCTTCATTTGGCTTCGTCCAGGTTGCACCTTCAGTTGATGGGAGACCATGCGTTCCACACTAAACAGATGTCTTTGAAGACATGAAAGACAACAGTAACACACAAAGGTTTATTGTCCTGGAAACACACTCATCATTTAGAGAAGGAGGAGCGGGAATAACTGCTCCAACTGCTTGGTGTCTTTGAGAAGAGAACGGATCTCCTCCCTGTTGGGGTGGGAAGAGGGGGTGAGGGGGTGCAGGGAATTCAGGGGGAAGAGTGTCTGTGCCCGTGGTGTGAGGAAGAGGAGGAGGATGAGGAGGAGGAGGAGCAGGAAGGCTGGAACTGCGTGGGACTGGTCTTTCCCTGAGTCTGACAGTTGCTGTGCCTCCCACGGTGTCCCGTCATCGCTGCTATGGCTGATTGCCGAGCAAACAGGACACCTGAGGAGCAAACATCAAGTCTAAATCCACAACTCCACACTGTTCTGGCATCAGTTCCTAAAGGACTATGCCAGTGTTTTTATGTATTTTAGCCTGTTTACTACAAATGGCAATTATGATGATTAGAAAATGTCCCAATTGGTGATATTCAAGGAAGGTAAAAAATCCCCCCGCCCTCTCACCCAATGGGTCTCATCCAGGGACACTGAGATGAATAGGCTGAAAAAACACATCACAATATATATATAATATTATAATTGTATGTATTTATATGTGGCAGCCTTTTAGTCTGAGCCAAATAATGTTGAATCTCTTGATATCATGTACTTTATTTGCTTAATATCATTGTCTAGTTTTACTGCTGCTACTACTGTCTGCTCTGTATATCCAGCATCTATTGCATATCTGTCAGTCCATGAAGAGAGGTTCCCTTCTGCTGCTTTCTTGAGGTGTCTCTTTTTTGACACAAAGTTGTAATAATGGCCATATCAGTAAAACTGACTTGACTTGACTATGTTTGTTTTGTATACGTTTAACAATCAATTATAAAAGCAGTATTATATAGATAATAAAAAGACAGCAGTAAGTGTTGTATTTCAGTATACTCATCTCCAGACCCAAACATGCAGACAGATTAAAGTGAGTGTGAGTGTGTGGCAGGTGGAGCTGGATCAAGTCAACTCTCGCTTTTGAACACTGGTTCTCACAGAAAGAGCTCAGATATGATGTGATGGCCACCAGGCTTACACTCTGACATGAATGGCCTATGTTAAAGCAGAGAGGCAGTAATTACCTCAAGACACAAGCAACCTCCATTTACACGCACACACACACACACACACACACACACACACTAGGCAGGCACATAAGACAATAAGCCCCATCGACCTCAAATCCACAGGCCCAATTTTGAGATATTTAACTTTTTTAACTCTATTGGACTGCCACTTCATTACGATGGATTTTAAAGCAAAGACATCAAATTGCGTAGAGGACTAAGCACCAGGGTGCTGCTATAACTTATTGAATTTCCTGCCTGCAATTACATCAGCAAACGGCCCCTCTATTTACCTGTGTAGACAACTCCATTTATTTCTATTGACATGTTGATGCTGCTAATGCCGTTGGTAGACAGGTTCAATGCGGTCTCTTGTCTATCATCTGTCAAGAGAGGAGGCAGAGAACGAGAGAGAGAAAAACTCAATATGAGCATTTAGAAAGGGAACAGAAGAAGCAAGAGGAGCGCCCTGGTGAAGTATTGGTGATAATTCAGAGAGTGACAGGAAAAGAAGAGCTTTATTAAAGAGTTCTGGGGAGAAAGAACTGTCAAAAGATGTTACAGCCATTTGTACATGTCAGTTATGGATAAATTCAATAGCACCACAAAGTTGGAAAACTTGGCTGAATAAATGTGGCTGGTTCTAAAATAACAGAAATGTCTAAAGAAAGCGGACCAACAGTACACACAGAGTAATCTCAGAGAGCTGCTGTGATATCAAACCATGTGTAAACAAAAATGTATCCGTCTAAGTGCATCTAGGTGGAGACAAATGATAGTGTTTGGATGTAATCTTTAAATGACAGTGTTTATATGTGAGGGCCAGAGCCAGACGACCAGCGTGGGAATTAACCGGAGAAAGATTCTCACTCATTTTTCCATCACGTATCAAGTCCAAAGCCTGCTATTATGACTAATATGAGAGGGGCAGTGATGCAGACAGAAATGATATCACACTTGAGCAGATAGGCCCCTTATTCTTCCTTTAGCCTCTATCATTAAGTCATATGCGACTTATGGCTTGTCACGAGCCGTGCTGGCTGCAGCCAAAACCCAGCCAGACGGGCATTTTTACTCATGACAAGCTGTTTCTGCCTGCGGTCGAGACGAACTATTTTTTCATAACACCTATGAAGCTGAGCTTCAAATTACATATGATGATGTTATATGATGAACTATGTGCACATTAGTGGTTCAGGCGATTCACAGCTGGATCTTAGACAACCTCTCTGCAGGGCCATTAGCTGCTTCTGACACGCCACCCACTGCGGTAGACACACTGTCATTTAAGTCTGATAGGAGGCAGCTAACAAAGTCAACATTATACTAACACCCGATTTGAAATTATACATTAAAATCTGGCTTACACTGACTGTGTTTCAACAAATAGTGATTGGCTATATTTCATCACTGTGTTGTATTAGATGCACATAGTTACAATGATGAAATAAAGCTGGCATTATTCTAGATTTAAACAAATCCAATGAAAAGAACCAAACCAACAGTGTGTTAGTCTGTGGCCCTCAGCCCCAAACCCATTGGGTCCTAATGAAGACGTACATCCTTAAAAACAGCTCACACATATATAGTTTCCTTTTTAAAAGGCTCAGTAATTTCCTAAAGCAGCTGGCCACTGTAATTTTTTGCTAACGTTACTCAAACAGAAGGACATAGTCAATGTATAGAGACTATTGGGAGAATTTGGGAGAGAAGTTTACACACATCGCTCATTGGGTTGTAAAATGAATTTAAGAAATGTTACATACTTGCAGTGGGAAAATGGAACTCCTGATCTCAGTATTTTGAAAATAGTGATACTACTGAGGGAGGTGTGGTGGCTGAGAGGTACAGCTGTGTGCCTATCATCCAAAAGGTCATGGGTTTGACCCCGGACTCCCCCCGGGGAGTGTCTCACCTCTGTTGTTGAGTTTGATGTTGAGGGGCAGCTGTGTGGCCATTGCCAGCAGGTTCTGCTGCAGGGCGTGCTGCATGATCCTCTGCTGCTCCTCTGCCACCATCATCATTTTCTTCTTTGGTGGCTCCCCGCTCTCCAGCTTCTCTCTGAGCTGCTCCAGGGCTGCCGCCTGTACGGCCGCTGCTGCCTGAGCCGCTGCTGCCTGGGCGGCCATGGCTGATGTGCGTTGGCTGCTGGGTGACATAGGGAGGGCCAACCGGCTGGGCAAGCAGCTGGCCATCATGGGCTCCTCTGGAGAGAAAAAGACTATTAAGAAGGTGATATCTTAATGCTTACACATGTCTAAAGTCATGCAAATAGGCTGTGTACAAGCATTATGAAAGATAAAGAAATAGGAATATACTAGTTCCTGTGAATATTTGAAATCTCTTTCATAATGCGTGTCACTTTATCTTTTTGTTTCAGAAGGATAATTTGTTACACATTCCTACATTTGTGCTTTCTGTTTTTTAAAGACTAACACTCTCACTGGCACTTTAAAATAAAGGTCTTGGGGGCAGCACTTTGTATGGATGCTCTCTGTGTTTTTATAGATTCCATATTAGTAGTTTCAGAATCAAACAAATATCATTTGAGGCTGACAATTTTTGCTCATATGTGACTTTTAAAGAAATACCTTAAAAAAAACAAAAAAAAAACACGTCACCGTTCACGTCATTTTATATCACCATATAGAGATACAGGAAATGATCTGGGAAATCCATTCAGAAACTGTTTATGTATAGAATAATCAGACAGGAATGTCTTTTACAATCTACAAATTTAAATTATTAACAAATCAAAGTATTTGTCAATGAGTATCATCTCATTGATGCAAAAACATCCAATTGTCACAAAACAGTCCTGCTTATTGAATGGCCTTATACACACAGACATATTCATAAGGGAGATGCCCCAGTATAACCAGTATGACAAACTTTCTAATGGTTGACACATTTGAATTGTCTGCAGGTATATTTGATCATATCAGCCAAATCTATAATACATTTTTTGCAAATCTCTGCGAGAGATAATACACTAACATTATAGTTAGTAATTAGCTCCATTGTGAGTAGTCATTTTGAAGGAAATGATCCAGCCAACATGCCAACATGGGCCCAATATCTGCTGGTTCCCATGTGGGGTAAATGTGGTTTGTCATAGGCTAGAGTGTAGATTTCCATAATACTTTATTTTGGTATTGCTGACTATATATAGCAACCAACAAAGGCAAACATGGGGCTGTTGATGAGATTAAGAACAAATGCTAGCCCATCCGTAAATCATGCTGGGCCCACATGATGCTGGCACATTTCAGTGATTCAGTAATGGATCTTATTTAATCATTCAACCTTGCAGATTAACTACACTAACATCAACAAAATAACTTTGCTTGATGTCTCCGTGGCACGCTACACACAGACACTTTTTTTCCTTGAGGACCTGGAATCGAAGAGCTCCCATGCTCTTTGTGGTGCATTAGTGTGTCTCGGAAATTGATATGAGGAAGTCCTGCAAGATGTTTCCTCTTTGGGGTGAATAACCATACTGCCTGTATACTTATGTATGCCCATAAGTTGCATGAGTATGAGAAATGGGGCAACTATTGTGAAATCAATTTTAGACATGCAAACACACTGACTTCTTCTTAAGTGGCCGGGTAATCATGCAACAGTTTCTCAAAATATGTTGTGATCTGTGTAATACATCATGTGCAATCTTTTCTTTGACAAAGTACTCATGAGGAAGAAATGAATCATCCTTCAGAGTGACAGAAAAATAGTTTGTTTATTTAAGATGCAGCCTGCTGATTGCATCATGACCAGAATTAACTCTTACCTTTTATTATTCTCCTCCACCCGCCTGACTGCATGCTTGTGTGCCACATTTTACTTTGTAATTTAATATATTTTATATATATTTTAAATATCATTTTTGCTATAATTAATTTAGAATCCAGTAGAATCCCTCCATTCTTGTTTTATTTTATCTTGTCATATTCTAAAATAAATGCATGTTTTCTTAATTTGGCAAATAATGGCATGGCAAATTCAGTACAATGAAAATGTATACAGCATTTTTCCATTACAGAGTCATGTCATGTCATACCCTTTTTAACAGATCTGCTACTACTAATTATTTCCAATCGCTTCTTCTTTGCAGTTTTTTGATTGCTGTTAAGATTGAAAGATTGAAAGTTCAAATGAAATTAAAATCCTATTATACCAATGGAACCACGTAAAGGCTTATCATGTGAAACATCAGTGCAGGAAGTGTATCTGAACAGTGGCTTAAACATCAAGGCAAAGTAGAAGCAGCTGTAATTCTATTTCAAAAGAGAGAGTGAGTGCAGCAGAGTGGTGATTAACAAATCTTGTGCTGTCATATGTTACCTTTCTTGATCACAGGCACCTGGGGGATATGGCCACTGTTGTGAGTGGGCATAGATAGATAAGACATCTGTATCTTTGGGGAGGACAGGAGGGTGGGGGTGCCCACAGGCGAGTAGTTGAAGATGGCAGAGCCGTAGCTCTGCCGACGGCCTTCCCGCCGGTTACTGTCGATAGCTGCCTGAAGCTCACCAGGGGAACTCAGTCCCCGCTTTTCACATTCATATGGATAGAGGTACTTCATATACCTGCACAGGAAAACAAGAATTCAATGATCTACTCGCTGTTTTAGTGGCTGTGTCACTTTGATTAATGATTGATTGACGAGCTGTGAGAATCTTTTTTGCAGGAGTGGGATTGAAGTAACAATAAAACAATAATAAGGTCCTCGTCCACATCAGGGCTTCTAGCAGTGTACCGAGTGCATGCCATGTCTCCCTTTAATTATAAATAGGATCTACAGCAGTTACTTTTGACCAAACGTTTGATAGCTGCATTCAGTGCGTGTACATGCATTGAACTAACCAGGTTAGGCAGACTTCTTAAACTTGATGAAAACCCAGTTCAGGGTGTGGAATTAGAAAAACCTGATCAGCAGCTAGATTTCTTAGGTGCATGTAAACAAACTGGTGGTTAGTTTATAAAGTGATATGAGGTTTTTTGAAGTGGTCTACATTTTGATCCCTACCTGTGTTCTTGGCCAGACATCCAATAGTGAGTCCGTCATGAGCATCCTTAATGTTCCAATGTAGTCTTGAAAAGATATTTAAATTCTGACCCTGTTTTGAACAATCCTAGATTACAGAGGTGGTCTTTGCTGGACTCCCAGATGTTGATGTTGTCTTGGACATACATTAAGACATCCATGCATGTGTGAACTGACAAAAGTCCAATGGACATATTCTGCAAGTGTTTGCCTTGGACCTAATAATTACTAACGTAAGACAACTGCAGGCAGCCAATAGTAATTAACCATATGGAAATTATTATTGAGCCTTCAAAAATTTAACTGTTGCTGTACACTCTATGTTCATTACACAGACGTGGTGGATTGGCTTTTAGTATTTCTTAAAAGTTGAAGTGAATTCAGCCTAAAACAGGCCACCACTTGCCTTTAGCAGCATGGTTTTGCACTCGCCCTGCATAAAAACATCAATTTCCTGTTGATGGATTGGTCTGGATACTTTGGGCACCGTGGCAGGGAGTGTATTACTTTGAAAGGGAGGAGTAGGGCTGATTGGCTACCACACTTGTTGATAACGTGGTCCTCTGATCCAGCCTTCTGCCAGCTGCTAACAGACTGTTCACTGTCAGAGGAGCCATTAACACCTGTGTGTTACACTGTGACTCATGAAAATATGCTTCTGTGCGTTGTTGTGTTGTGATCTATTATAAATCATATGACTGTAGAAATCAAAGTTGTGTCATTTGGGGGCAACTTACTCACATGATGACTACTGTACAGAATGTGCACATCAGTAGATTCTATATTGAATTAATATAGATTATGTAGTATGTTGTTCTTGGCACTTGTTTATCTATATCTCTGAAAAAAGTGCAGAAGACTAGACTAGATTTATTTCAAATATCTTGTGTTAACAATAATGGATGTTCTTGCAAAAGCCCTACATCTTCAACATTGGTAATTATCTTTCTTTTAAATGATGTAACAGCTGTCTTTCTTTCAGTCCTTTGGGCATATAAATCCCCTTTAGTTATTCCCAAACATGCATCATTCAAGTCAAACAACAGTGTTTTCTTTGGTTCCAGAAGCTTTTGCAAGGTTAAAACAGTTGAAACTACAGACTAACATTTCATTAAATAACAATGATTAATAATATTTTCTACTTTACGGTTAAAATATGGGATTGTGAGGTGAGGAATCATGTGCAAACAGAGCAACCCATCAACACAGAGACTGCAGATTAAATGCCAAGCCATCTATGATACTTTAATTACCATGAATCACAGCCAGGACTGGCAGATAGACCACACATACCACTGCTGCCGGAAGTAAAGATGACGATGATGCTTTTCTCCTGCCTGGACAGTGCAATCAAATAAGCCTATGATAGGCATTTCAATAAAAGAGATGGTCATATTTGGATCATAGCCGATGAATTAAAGTAAAAAATCCCAAGGATCTCGTTCATCTTGTGGTTGGACTGGTGTTAGGAAAGCAGTGCAGGTTATCAGTCATCTGGGGTTATCGTCTGTGCTTGTACTCACTGTGTTCGGAGAGTGAAAGCTGCACTGGTAATGGAGGTAGGAAGGTTAAGGCCTTTGGTGATCTCACGCCATATTTTCTTATTGATGACTTCCACTAAGCCGCCTTTTTCTGTGACGAGCTTGTAGAGCATGTAGAGATCCAACACCTGCTTGGCCATGATAGGAATCCGATTCACTGGAGTCCCTGCAGAATGCAAACACAATATCCACAATCAATTCCATTAACTTTGGTTCCTCCCATCAATAAGCTTCTGCACCTGCTTATAAGGCCAATTTATCTCGAGCTAGTCAAATGTCTGACAGCTCTGTTTACAGCAGGAAGCATAACTTTAAAAACTGTTTCTAAAGTCTTATCTGTGCACCCACTGGCAACTGCTTAATTAATTATATATGTACTATTTCTATGACATGATGGAATCATCTCATATATGAACTAAATATGTAGTGAAAAACTCTTTCATCTCATTTAATTATGTAAGTCAATACATTTAAAAGCTGATTCTAATGCACAGTTCACAAAATACACATAGTAGGCATGAAATGAAAGGAAAAAAATTAACATGGGAAACAGAACAGATTAGTCATGACTTGTTTAAAACTTCAGAAATACAATCTGTGGAAAATAGGAGGTCAACTTCTATTAATGACTGCCAGCCTGCCTCCTTATTAGCAAAATAATGGGGCTCAGATAATAAGTTGTATTTGCAATTTAATGTTAGGCCATAAAGAAAGAACGACCAGCTCTTTGTGAAGATTTCAAAGTGGTTGACCCTGAGATAATTAACCTGCATTTTGCTGATAGAGTTCCATTGTGCCCATCGGATTTACCATAATAGCGATCAATAGCTGCAGAAATATAGTGCAAACAACAGCAGTGGGGCCTATACAGTGAGGGGGGAGGAGAGCGCTGAAGTATCGTCTGAGGTGGTAAAACAACATCAATTACAGCCAGTAATTACGGCTTCATTTCGCAGTGCTGGCATGTGAACGAATGAGACACTATTAAAACAAAAGATTGATGTCCCTCTCTCCTCACAAGACAATACCAGCAGTAAGTCTGAAGTTGCAGTGCCTCAACGGCGCTCTTTGGAAAAGAAAGTGCAGGAGAGGCTCGATTTAGACCAAAAATGATTTTAACAGGTAACGAATGAACTTTCGATGTACGAGGTTTGTCACAAACCTCGTACATCTAAGTCACATCGGGCTTTTAGCTTGAAAATAAGAATGAAACTGAAATCTGATGTGACACTATGTCACAATAGGAAAAATAGTAACAACCCACTCAATTAATTTTGTTCTATTAATTATATAGATTTTTTTTTCTTTTGGCCAATTAAAAGAACATTTGAAAAAATAACAACAAATAATAATAAAAAAGTATTTAGTTTAAATCAAACATTAAAAAACAATGTTTGCATATTTGTACATAAAGCTAACAAAAAAAGCGCTACACTCTTCAGGAGGCCCTGGAAGTTATCATTGGAGATGATATTGAGTTTGAGCGATGTGACGGTAGCTCCGATGAAGACCCTGATGACCTTACATACATTCCCAATAGCAAAGACCTGGAGAGTGATGAGTCAAGTTAGTGTGGTGATTCAGATAGTGGTGAATCAGGTGATTTAGATGAAGTACCACAACCAAACATGAAATGCATCCGTTTGAGGATGGAACTGTCCAAGGGAAAAAAACATTTTCTTGGAGAAAGAAACCTTTTGAAGCACCTGAATGCACTTTCAAAGGACGCGCCACACCTCCAGACAATCTTCTTAGTCCTTTGTAGTACTTCAGAAAGTTCATAACACCAGAAATGCTTGAGTTACTGAAGAAACAAACACATTTGTACAGTGTATAAAAATCTGAACATCACAACAATGTTAACACCACTGTAAAAGAACTGGATATATTGATTGGCCTCTACCTGCGCATGGGTCTTTGCCTACTGACGGGAAATCGTGCATACTGGGAAAATTACTCAAGGTGTCCCATGGTGGCTGACATCATGTCACATAACCATTTTCAGACCCTGCTGGCAACTCTGCATTTTACTGACAACACTGATTTGTCAAACAGGCAAGCTAAGGATAAATGTTGGAAGATCCGGCCATGGTTGGATATGTTTCACAAACAATGCCTGGAAATCACCCCTGAAGAGCACAACTCTATTGATGAGCAAATGGTGTCCTTCAGAGGAACACACAGCCCAATAAGACAGTATGTGAGGGGCAAGCTGCACCCTTGGGGTTTGAAAATTTGGAGCCACTGTTCTTCCTCAGGAATCCTCTGTGATTTTCCAGTGGCACTGGGAAAGTAACTTTACTTGGCATGGGAGGCGATGTTCTGGTCAAGCTTTATGAAACTCTCCCATCAGACAAAAACTACAAAGTATTTGCCGACAATCTTTTTTCCTTAGCAGCACTGGTGCTCAAGCTTCTTCAGCGACAGATCTACTTTGTGGGAACACTGCGTGGCAATCGGTGGCTGGTTGTCAGCTTGAAAATGAGAAAAATCTTGCCAAGAGAGGCAAAGGATCTGTTGATGCCAGAGTGGAAAAAGAAGGTATGGTCATTGTCCAGTGATATGACAACAAATCTGTAACCCTGATCTCATCCTACTGCGCAGTTGAGCCTCAAGACAAAGCTCAACGCTGGAGCAAATCAGACAAGGCATTTGTGGAGGTCAACAGGCCACACACTGTGAAGGAGTACAACACGTTCATGGGTGGTGTAGACCTCCTTGATGGATGCATTGCAAGGTACAAGTACCACATGAGGTCACCGAGGTGGTACCTCTACCTGTTCTGGCACACCATCATGTTAGGAATTGTTAATGCTTGGTTGATCTACCGCTGTAACTGTAAACTACTTGGTGTCCAAAAGCCACTGAAACAAAGGAGCTTCCAGGCAGAGGTTGCCACTAGCCTCATTCTTTGACAGGCACAAAGAGGCCGCCCATCACTCAATGCCACCCCTCCACCACCACTGCCCAAGAGAGTTCGTGTTGGCGTTCCAGATGATGTTCGTACTGACCAAGTTGCACATTGGCCTGTGAAATGTGACAAGCATGGCTGCTGCAAATTCTGCTAAATCAGTGAAACTACCACCCTCTGTGAGAAATGCGATGTATGTGTTTGCTTCACTGAAGAACGAAATGATTTCAAATCTTACCACGTGGCTTAGGCTAACCAGCTGAAGCTACTTAACAGTTGAAGACCCTAGAAAATGGTTCAGACATGGTACTGGTATTACAAAGGTTTTGTTTCTTTTCAGCATTTTACTGTTTTGTGACACAATTTATGTTTCTTAAGTCTGTTTATTTTTCTGTGCTACAGGTGGTTGTTGAGGATGCCCCCAATGAGGCACTGTTATTTATTTTGATGATTTTGAAACCCCCCCCCCCAAAAAAAGGTATTTCAAATGTGATTAATCATGATTAATCACAGCCTTTTATTGTGATTAACTCACAGAGCCTCTTCAGCCTGCTGCCATCAGGAAGGAGACTGCAGAGCCTGCGAGCCAGGACCAGCAGACTGAAGGACAACTTCCTTCACCAGGATGTCAGCATGCTGAACTCTCTCCCTGCTCTTCACTCACTCTTGCACTACACCATGACAGACACTGTATGTCTCTTTATGCCTGGTCTTTGTGCCAGGTTTGTTTGTTGTATGTTCTTTGGGTATTGGTGATTTTTTGTGGTGGTTATATTTAGTTGTGTATTCTGTGGTTTTTGCACTGAGGGATTGAGAGTAACGATATTTCAATCCTCTGTATGTCCTCTACATGCTGCAGAATTGACAATAAAGAAACTTGAACTTGAACTTGTGTGTTTCCATTTTTGACTTTGC
>JAVQJD010088748.1:0-32500 GCA_036023655.1 Nannoperca australis | reverse complement strand
CATTTGATAAGTACTTGTTTTCTTTTCTCAAATCCTCGCATTCCTGAGGAAAGGTTACGTGATGGATGACTTTTGAATCGGGAGGACACAAACTCGCAACGTGATGGACGACACAGAATGAACCAACACAACTCCTGGATGACCTTTTATCAGCCAGCCCACCTTAACCGAGCCGAGCTTCAAAGTTCCCTCATGACCTTGGAAAATCAGTTGAATTAATTTAGTCGTCAATAAATAAATCTCACCTCAAGGCCCAAAGCCTCAGTGAATCTGGCCCAATGTGTCCCTTCAGAGGGATGAAAAGAGTTTCTGCAGTGGTGCACACAACTAGAAATATTCATATTGATTAGGCGTTTCCTGTTAGGAAGTGTTTCTTGCAACAGTGGGGTTTTCTCCTCACTGCACATTCTATAAATTCTTTAGCACATGTTGCACACGTGTGTCAGCGCTGTGTGTGAATTATACAGAAAGAAATGAATCCTACGCCTCCTTTAGTTTTAGTTTTTCACAGATAGACGTATTCTTTTCATCCTGTGCAACGATCTCTTTGTCACTGTCCGACTCAACAGTGTGACTTTACTTCCAGTTGCTACTTCACTTCTATATGGGATCATTTGCGACTAAACTTGTTTTGGGTCTGTGGTACTGAATCACTTCTTCACATTTTGTTTCAGGTGGAAAAAGGTCTGAACACATAATCTTTTTGGTAAAAGTGCTCAGGCTTGTTTGTTTGTTCTTTAAATCTATCACAACTGTCTTGTTAAGACACTTAACAAGCTCAGGATGCAGCCACGGTGCAAAATAGTGTAAAAATAGTGTAAACAGCAGAAGAGGAGGAACACTCTGACTGAGTCAACCAATGGCAGCCTAGTTCCTGTGAACTCCTAAAGGATAAAGTCTGTTATATTATTATATATAAAATGACTTTGGCAGTACAACATGGATTCTCTGATGCGTGATCCAACACACCTCCACTCACCCTCTCCACCTCCTCACCTTCCTCTTTCTGACCAGCTCTCCTTGCAGGTGGTTGATCTGGAGGAAGGAGCCACTGGAGCTGGCGGCGCTGATCGGCCTGACCACTCGCACAGGCCTCCTGGACGGCCGGGAGAAACCTTTGACCTCCTCCGCTGTAGCGTTCCCGAACCGGCTGCCTCTGTTCACGTTACTGCTGCTCATGGAGAAGGACCTGTACAGGCTGTCGTCCAGCGGGGGGGTCCCGGCCGTCTGCAGGTCAGTGTGGGATTTGGCTCGGAGCGACATTTTCAAAACCAGATTAGTGGAGTTTTGTCAAAATGTCACTTCACCGCAATGGTGTCGATGCTCAGAGAGTTTGTGTTCGGGGTGAAGGTGTGTGAGATGAGTGAAGTTCTCAGTTTCATGGAGAGTTCACTGGGTGGATCTAATCACCAGCTGAGCATCGTTCATTATTCATATGGTAACATGATAGGACAAACGCAGTGGTTACTAAGACAATGAAAAACAGATGACAACACTGGTATGACTCACTAACACAGATAATAGATACAGGCAATGTGTGAGGGGCATTTCTTTGCTACTGTGGGGAAACATAGTTCATGTTGTCATGTCAGTTGTGTTACTGTGTGAAGAAGTGAAGCAGGATGAGATACGGTTAGAAGAAATCTCAGGGCAAATTGGCCTGGGAGGGGGTGAAAAGCACCTGCAGTTACTGTGAGACAATGATTTTCTGGTAAACAGAGAATGGCCAAAAGATAAAGCTCATGAAGTCAAGGGCAGGGTACAAAGAAGAGCACACCAACATCTTCAAGGCCATGATGAGCTGACTTGCTTCAGACTCCTCAGAGGGAGGGGGGGGTTCCCACAGTGCTACAAGTGTATAAAAGTAAAGCCATGTTCTGTGTGTGGGTCTCTTCATGAACAGACACGTGTTTGCTGTATTTGTTGATTCTTCAGTAAACTTTATTCACTTTTGAACTCTGTTGGACTCAGTTGATTTCTTTCTGAGTGTAGAAATTTATGACGGTGTGGTGAGGATCCGTGGAGCATCTGGCCCTACTTCACAATTTTCTCCCACACTATTACTGTTTTGCTATTTGAAAAGTACGGAAAGCCAAAGGTGTAATTATTTAGAAGATCGCTGCTCACATCCTGTTTCCTGTCAGCATTTGTTTCTTTTAACCTGAATCAATTTTGTAGAAGTTTTATGTGAGGAATAACCTTCACATACCCCCCCTCACACACAAAAACTGGTTAGAGTGGATGGAAATGGAGTGTAATGAGACAATTCTGTCTGATATCAGGCAAAAAATAAATACATATTATGCTACCATAATTAATCCTTTGGGAAAAAGCTCAATTTATAAGGAATTCACTTTTCCGAGATCACAAAGAAACTAAATATAAAAAAAACTATGAGATATTTGGCCTCTTTGACCTTCCATAGGTTTGGCACCTTTGCACTTGCCACAGAACTGCCTCCTCCACAGGCTGGTATCTGGTCTTCTCAGACTGATGGCTGGCTTGTCCCTCATGTGTGTTTAGGAGCCAATTAGCAAGACTCCGAGAGCAATAGAGAAGGAGCTTATAGGCATCCCTCCATTGGGAGATAATGGTTAATGACGGCATTATATAAAACATAACTTCATTAACTGAATATATATTTCTTATAATCTGTAATAGGATTCAGAGAAACAAGAAAAAACGGACACTTGAAATGAAAATTCTGTCTGAGAAAAAAAAAGATATTGGCTTTGGATCAGTGACCTCAGAAAAACTGTTTCAATTACGATCCCCGAGGACGGCTTTCTCTAATGATGCTGTGTGAAGGAGAATTGTCAGACTTTTATCACTGAATTATGCTTTTCTCTCCCGGTGGATGATGTGAGACTTACACTCTTCCTGCTCAGGGAAGTGTGACTAATTAGCTTCTCCTATCTGTGTTACAGCCCTGTATCCCTTACAGCCCAGCCCAAGTCCTCCACGCTGCGGCCTGCAGCAACACAAAAGTAAGCGCCATTACTCACACGATATCCACTGAGTCATGAAAGTGGGACACGTTGAAGTGTCTCCAGCCGTACATTAAAACATCCTCGCTGTCAGCAAGTGACTGTAAACACAGAGGACCAGCAGAGACGATCACTCCTCGTGCTAACAGGCCTCTGTAACTCCCACCTTCAGGTTTCCCAACGATGGCAGGTTAGAGAAGCATGCAGGCTTTTGATTAAGAGGTTGCTACTTTGAATCCCTGGGATATAATGTCAAATATTAAGCATTGAGCTGAGAAGGATGAGGTGTGATCAGGTTGGGAAGCCGTTTCTGCTTCAAGCATTAAAATGATGGCATCCGTGCAGCTGGTTTTGTTTTTTGCCACAGTCCATAATTTTTCCATGTAAATCTTTTTTATCAAGAGCTCATAAACCTGAGACTCCTGAAAACCTTTGTACAGATCCAACAAACGAGATGTGGCGTGTTGATTCGTGAGCTTTAGAGGTGCTGGTAGACGGAGCCAGGCTAGCAGTTTGCCCCCATTTCCAGTCATTTTGCTAAGCTAAGCTAACTGGCTGTAGCTTCGTATTTAACCAATAACAGAGTTGTGCTAATTCGCAGGGATGACGTATTTTTTTCGGCCGACCTGGAAGTTGGCATCGCCCCGGTTCCCACGACAAAAAGCCGATGGGATTGTTCCACTGGATTTTGAATTATTGCAGAATAAAAAACTCTGTGGCAAAACAAAAGTTGATAGTACTTGCACATTTTGTTATGATAATCTTCACAAATGAACACCACAGAAGTAAAAGGCTGTAAAGGAGCTCCTCCATGGTCACGTGACTTTAACATCACCACCACTTGTAATTGGATTTTGCGTGACTACCTTGTCTACAAAAGTTCAAATAGTTTGCGTGTGTTTAGCATGATGACGTTTAATGCCCCTGACTACACCCTCTGTATGTAGTCACATGTAGCCTCTTGTTAGCAACCACCTTGTTTAAGACACGTAAAAGCTTCGAAATGCACGAATATTCACGTATTTACTGATGAACTCTCAAGCTTGATCAGCTGATCATCAACACAAAATGTGGGACTACTCCTTTAACTTAAAAACATCTGTGATGTTGTGTCATCACCCTTTAATTCATAACTTTCCTCATTTTATAAGAGTTGCTTCTAAACAGGATTTTGTAATCTAAACAGATTACTTCTGTTTGGCTTCTCATAAGGTCTGTACGCGTGATTGTAGTTTCTATTCATTTAAAAATACAGAACCTTTGCACAGTACTATCCCTCCCAAACCCCAAATATAAAATACTTGGATTTCCAGAATTAGAGAAGTTTGCTCATAAGAGTTGACACCTGTCTGATGTCTAATTGACCTCAAATATCATTTTTGTACTTTTTTTGTTCAACAAAATGAATATATAGTTGTTCTTATACAAAATAGAAAAAGTGAAATGTTTTTATTTTAGTGTAATACAAATGTTTTCTGGTGATTTCTCTATTTAGCAAGACCACATCAGGTCAAATAAAGCCCCACTGTGCCGCCCACTCTGAACATGCCAACAGTGTGCCGTCACCTGCAGGTAGTTTCTGGCTGTTTACTTGATGTGTGCCACGGGACTGTAGCTGTTCTTCCTCTGTGCTGCTTTGAAACAAAAGCAAAGAGGACTGAGCACTCCTTCCTTTAGGCCAGAGAGCAGCGTGGTGCAGCAGAAACACGAGAGGAACAACACCACCGTTTAACCGAGAAGAGACGAAGACTGAGAGTGAATAAACAGAGAGAACGAAAACACACAAGCACAGGGACAATGTGGAGGAAGTTCCCTTTCCGACCAGCCCGTCAGAGCAAACATACTTCTGGAAGATAAACGCTGGCAAAGCAGAAAAACCTCAAACCACTGATGTCCTTCAGAAGAAAATGTCTTCATCCACACGACAGCAGCAGCCTGATAAAGCAGCATGAAGCATCCAGCCCACATGACTGATGAGCAGTTTAATAATGCAAAGAACTTGTTCATTTCCCTCCAGTTAAAGCAAATGTTTCCTGTCATCCTGCTTTAATATGTCCTTGAAGTTCATTTAAAAGTAGTTCAGAGTTGAATATGCTATTCACGATGTCATGACCAAAACAACAACATCTGGATGAATCAGAGTTTTCATTCCAGATCTTTCTCCCGTGGACGTGTGTTATCTCATGAAGGGGCATCATGCAGATTTGACCTTCCTGCTTCCTGTTTCCTCGTCCCATTAACACATTACATTTGTTCCCTTGGAGTTCGCCGTATTTGCTTCTCCACCTTCAACAACTTCAGTTACACATATTTTATAGAAAACATGGCAAGATTGAGTTTTTTTACTCACTGCTTACTTTCGTCTTGTGCAGCCTTTTCGCTGGCCTCCGACTCCAGTCTAATGAAAGGTAAGGTGTTTGTTTCTGATGTAAGTGGAGCGCCACATGTAGACCAAACACAGAGACCTTTATGTATTTTAAATTGGCTGTTTATTTTGCTGGTATGAAATAAAGTTGAATACACATTAAAAATGACTTCATGCAATCTTTCATGCATGGCCTTTCATGGAGAAATGAATATTTTCGGGACTTTTTCAGAACTCTTTCTTTTCTCTTCTTGGTTTCTTTTCATGTGACGCTCAAAGCTTAATTCTGGGATCCCGTATTCTTGATATAAGCATCAAGAATACATTAAAATTAATATTATCATGCGTTAAATGTGGAAAATGTTAATGATGTTATTTTGTTATTGTCAGACCCACAGTGTCGGAGGTTAACATGTTACCTATGTGTACCTACGGACTATTTACTTTATAATATATATTGTAGGTTAAATTGATCTAACTGTGAAATAACACAATTAACACAAATCAGGGTGCTTTTAAAAGGGTGTAAAACTTTAAATGAAACGTATAAATCACAAAGATAAGTTTACAGCATGACATGCAGATGTTGCTGAATGCTTTTTAAATTTGTGCATTTTTACAAAATGCCCGCAGTCCCTCACGGTCCCAGAGCGGCTGGAGTCTTCATGCTCCTTGAAGGAGGAAGATACACCTTCAACTTCACTGCTGCCAGAGCTGCCTGCCTATTTCTGAACGTCACCATAGCGACCACAGCCCAGGTGGAGCGAGCACTACAGCACGGGCTGGAGATGTGCAAGTAGGCTTTCAGCACTTTAATATGAATCAGTTATACTTGTGTTATAACTGTCATTGAGACAAGTGCGTCGTGTCATGCAGGACCACCAATACCAGCTGATATCTGCTTTAGAAAGAACGTTTGGAAAATGCTTTATTCATCTACACAATCACACAAATCGTTTAATATCTTTTTAATATTTATAAATGATCACGTTGTTATATTTGTTTGTTGTCTCCCGGCATTTATAGTAACAACTTAGTCACAATTGATTTAAAATGTGATGATAAAGACTTCAAGAGTTTGGAAACTGTTTCAGGTAACTTCAAAGTGCTTGAATTGTACTCTTCAAAAGTTATTCACCTGGTCTAAACTGAGGCCGTGTATCATATGTAGGATTTGGGAATTAAAGGTGGAAGTCACAGATTTAAAAACATCAGTCATTTGTTCAGGTAATACTTGTGAATGTGCACCCAAAGCTTGAGAAGTAACCTGTGTAGTTCTTTAACTGCAGATTCTCTTCAGAGAGTACCTCATCGATTTATTGTTTCACTCCTGTAACATTATCAGGCTCCCGATCATGGTCTTTTTAAAAAAAAGATCCAAATTGCTGTGGCAGAACCAGAGACATTATCTTTTCTATTAGCTAGCTTAACCTCGAGCCACTAGCTAGCCTCTAGGCTGCAGAGATCTGGTTGTCCCACTTCTTTCTGGCTCCACACCCACAGACTGTAGTCCTCAGCCCCGATCGTGACATCACTTGAGGTAATTTACAAGACTTCCTGCCTCCTTCCTCTCGCTGTAAAACACTGTCATTATCTGCTCTTCATTCCCCATTTGAACAGATTTGGCTGGATAGCCGAACAGATCGCAGTCGTCCCACGACGTAAAGCTAACATAAACTGTGGACGGGGCAACACTGGGGTGGTGACGTGGCCCGCAAAGGCAGATAAAGAGTTTGGTGTATTCTGCTTCAATGCATCAGGTACTGTTTATTTGCTGGATATTCCCACGTGTTCTCAATGTGAACTGCCAAAACTTTTAAAAAGATATAACTATAAAACATAAAAAATGTTTTCCTCACCACTTGAAGATTCAGGGGAAACTCCCAACAGATCAACAGCCAGCCCTCACAGCTCCACGTTCCCCACCACGCCCGCTGCACTGACCCCACCCTGGACATCTGCCACGCCTCTGCTCGGATCAACAATCGAGCCTCCACCGTCGACAGCAAAAGGCCCGGAGCAGACATCTTTCACGTCGGCTTTGACAACACATTCAACTAGGATTCCCTCCACCGCCACGTTTGAGCCTTCCTCCACTCATATTCCCACTTCTCTTTCTCACCTCATCCCCTCACAACGCGCTGTGGTCACTTCAGCCGTTTCCACTTCTGTTCATGCCTCCGACTTCTCCCTTTCCTCCGAGTCAGTGACGCCGCACCTGGTGAGCCCTGAAAAACCTTCTCTAGGAGGTACAACCTGGTCTGCTTCGTCTTTTTTTGTGCTTGTGACGTTCTCTTACTTGCCTCTTTCTGTTGTGAAGATCAGATTTTTCATGCTAAATGTAACATGGATGGAAACCTGTCAATGATGTTGCACTTAAAACCCAAACTTAAAACCTAAAACTGCACTTCTTCATAGAATTCATAGAAATTAAAGTGTAAATCTTTCAAATCCTTTAATCAATTAATGTAAACGTACACAAAACAGAACAAAACCAAAAATATCAATATAAAGTGTCTTATACTATGATAATAGATGGATAAAGATAGACTGATGTGGGTGGAGGAGCGACTCTGGTATCATAGTAACGAGTGCCATGTGTATTGTTTTTATGCCCAGTGGGTTTTCACATATGAGTTATTTGCTTCGGTATCTTGGTGCATTAATAAGCACAGTAAATAAAAAAATGTGAAGAATTATTCTACAATAAATCACGTTTAATCCCGTAAATATCTGATGGTTTAGGTGGGTAAATACGTCTCGGATTAAAAATTAACTGCATGAAGCTATATGATATAAAGCAGATAAGAGTTAGTGTGTGTGTGTGTGTTTCGGCAGATGTACCTACAGCACTCATCGTTCTTGGCATCATCCTTCTGCTGCTGGCGGCAGCGGGCGTCGTGTGGTACTACAAACTGTGAGTCTCTGCTTCACACACCGCCTGATCTCTCGCCTGCTTGTGTAATGAGGACGTGGAAAACAACACCTCTACTTTGGTTTGGAAGATCCAAGAATCAAAGAAAGAAAGAGTTTGAATCCACTGCGCCTGTAGAGTTTTCTTGTCATAAACATTGACAGGCTAGAGGAAACTCAAGTCTTTCATTCTTTTATTCACCAGGCAGTTTAATGAAGTAACACCCTCCTCCATGATGGATCCAGTATGTGTTTAGTAATCCGTATATACTGTGATGTCTGTTTTCTCTCCTTTTGGAAAAGGAATATTTTCACCTATTGGCCTCAGGGGCGGCAGAAGGATGGCGACGACGCAGAGACAGAGATGTGGATGCACACCGACAGTGACATGGAGGAGGACAGCCAACAGGGAGGAGAAGAAGAAGAAGAAGAAGAAGAAGAAGAAGAAGAAGAAGAAGACAGGAAGTACTCCAGTGATATCACGCTGTGTGTGAATCCACACTTCAAAACTAACTCTTCAGAGTAGCTTCCTGATATTTCTCTGCAGATATGTTGGAATCAGCCACAGTTTTTCCTGAGAAATGTTACTAAACGTCTGTTTCAGACGAGAGGACGCTGTACTTTTATAAACGCTTTGATTGGTTTATTGTAAATATGATTTTTTTCTTCAAACATTGTTACTGAGATTACAAGCAGCAGTTGTTCTGTTTGCATGTCGCTGTGTGTGTGTTCGCTGAATGATTCTCTCCTAAAGATCCAGTTTGTAATTTTGAATTAAATATATAGCTACAATCTTTATCTTAATCCACAATTAGAAAGTGCTTCAGAAAGGCGGCAAAATAAGTCATAAAACCAAAAAAAAAGGAAATAAAAGACATTTCAGAGAACATTAAAAAGACTGATAAAACTGGTGTTTTATGGGACTTGGAGGAGCTCACTGACTCCTCTACTCCCCTCCTCACTTTCTTCTCCTCTCCTCTGTTTCTTAGCATCTTTCGGGACAAATCACGTGGCGTATTTACACTCCTTGTCTTGTAACGGCTAATGTTTCTCATATCCAGTGTGACTGCACCACGTAATGCATGTGTATTTGTTCCAGCGTTGCCCGACAGAGGAACTGGCTCACTCACTGGTGTTCTACTGTTCTGCCGGCTGTGATGACAACTTTTAATACTGGTTTGATTTCAACAAGATGTTTTTTTGTTTTTTAAAAAAGCTCAGGGGTCAGTCTTTCATTTCACCAATAAAATACATTTAAATGTCACATAATACAATTGTTAAACTTGTGATCTCCGCTCCGTCTCCATGGCGACGGAATAAAGAACAATATAGTGCCATCTTCTTAAATCATCTTTTTCAATGAGCTAAAGGTATGGAAAGAGTTAGCAGTGGAGAATAATACGTCTCTTATATTCTCAACCCTTTTAAGTTTTTATTTTTTATTCTTTTAAGTTTTTATTGAAGCCTTCCGTGCCCGTCTTTGTGAACATGCCGTACAAGATGGCGGCGCTAATGAGCCGCTTCATTGTTCACCAACCCACAAAAAAACAAACGAAGAAGGACGAGCGGCGCGTCACGTGACCAGAAAACTCTTCCGCATCCGCGCAGAGACGCGGTCCGGTCCAAACGTGTCACTCCGCCCGGCGAAAAAGAAACGCATTACCGGAGGGCTCGCGGGGGGATATTAAGTTAAAATACACAACTAAATAAATAAATAATAAATAATAAAAAATGCGGCGCCTGGGCTCAGTTCAGCAGAAGATACCGTGTGTCTTCCTGACGGAGGTGAAGGAAGAACAGTCGAGAAAACGAGCCTGCCAGGTGAGCGGAGCGCGCGCACACACACACACACACACACACACACTAGCATACCCCGCTGCCACAGTGAACACGCAGTGTAGCCAGACAGCGCGTGCCCTGTCATGGCGCTGGTGTCTCCACGCACGCTCCTCCTCTGTGGCCTCAGGTGTGAGTGCAGCCGGTGGACACTGTAGCTCGACACTTTATATATGTGTCAACACTCCCATCTTTTACTTGAACACATCACAGGGACACTCAACATTGTAGAAGGACCTCTTAAACTTAAACATGTGCAGTTACTGAGCTGCACGTTGTACTGGCGAGTTACACCGTTTAGAAATGAGCCTAAAACAGATGTAGAAGGCTGTTCTCTGACCCCCATAAAGATGCAAAAACACAACATGAAGTTTCTTTTGTTCACTCATTCATTGTGACGATCACAAGCAACCATTAAACACAGCAGGTTGATGTGATGAGCTGGAAGAAGAGGTGACAACATGCATTGACTGCTGAGGGTCAAAGATTTATCTTTGATGGGCTGAAATTGGCCGATAATATCAACCAGATGCAGAGCACGTTGTACCCAGAGCTCCTGCATGAAAACATGCGGCTCCAGCACCTAATGGTTATTTGATTGTTCCATCTGTAAAATGTCCACAACAGAAAGAAAGATCCCAGGGGTGAAAGAAGCTATTAAGACACAGCTCCTCGCCTGCTCGACACACAAGGAACCCGAGCATCAGGAGACTCATAGTAAAAGCACATAATGATGTATTGTGCCTGTTCTCCAGCAGTTCCAGGTGGTCGCCACTGACAACGTGAGCCCCTCTGCTCTGCAGGCCAACATCGACTGCGCTCTCGCCACAGAGAAACTAGACGGCACTTGCTGTTATGTTGCAGCTCATGAAGGTGAGAATCTCTGCTGTATGAACCTCCCGGACATGAACATGGCACTGGAGTTTTATTATGTCCAAAATACAAGAACCAGTGCTCGGTGTTGGTTTGTTATTTCTGGAATAAAGGACCAATGATGTCTACGTGTCACCTTCATTTTTAATTTAGTTCCATTATTTGATTGCTGCTTTATCTTTCTTGGTTAGGGCTTCCTTACCTCTGGGCTCGACTCGACAGGAAGCCCAACAAACAGGCGGAGAAGAGGTTCAAGAAGCATCAGCACACTCACAGGAGCTGTAAAGGTACTTTAGCTACATGTAATTATGCATGAATCAGATGCTCAGGTCACAGGATGTTTATGTTTATAAAGGTGGGGGAGGCAGCATCAGGTCATTTCAGAGAGAGCGCGTTCCTATTGGCTGTTCTACATATGCAGGTGTGTGTGTGCACGTGGGGAAATCCTGCAACTTGTGACGGATTTCCAGCACCAGTACAACACGACACGGAGCTTCAGGCTCGTCGACAGGGACGGCGGTGTGTCCTCTCGTCCTCTGAAGCCCGGGGGCGCTCCGCCCTGCGGTCACAAAGCGCTGGAGGGGTGTCACAGGCACACGAGTCCTGCTGCTGCCGGTCCAGGCTGTGGGTTTGGTGGGAGGGGCTTAGCGGAAGGTTTTACATAGGTTGCACAGGTTTTGCCCCCCACTGCTCTTTAAGTCAAAGGAGGTGCCATAACAAAACTGCACTTTGTCTGATCTAGTTTACTCTGACGAGATTGTGAGGTCAGTAACTCGGCTGTACACGCTTTGTTTCCTGTTCTGTTTTCAGGTTTCACGTGGAGCGTAGAGGAAGATTTTAAGGCGGTGCCGGAGACGTGGATCCCAGCACACAGAGTCAAACACCACAATGGCCTCCCAGTGCCTGATGAACACGGACACATTCCAGGTCCTGAAGTTTAACTATGTGAATTCATTTTAGATGTGGCCAGTGGGTTCGTGTAGCTTCACAGGACAATAATAAAGATAACAGCAGTGTTTAATGTTCATAAAACACAAGGACCACCTCACCCTGCAGCCCAGAACAGGATGATAGGTACAGTAATCACATAATGTCATTTGGTCATTTAAATAAACCTATTACGTGATGTTGTCCTTGTGAATGTTCAGGCTGGGTTCCTGTGGAGAAGGACAACAAGCAGTACTGCTGGCACTCCTCTGTGGTGGACTACGAGGTCGGGGCGGCTCTTGTTCTCAGGCCCGGCGCCGGCGAGGACGACACGCTAGAAGTGGCAGCGGTCCCGTTGGCCGACCTCCTGGAACAAACACTGGAGCTCATTGGAACCAACGTCAACGGGAACCCTTACGGTAAAGTGACGTTCATTCAGGGTAGTGTCTAGTTTGAACTCTGGGTTATGGTCAGTTTCAAAAACACATTGTTTAAAGTTGTCGTGGTCCGTTTTGAAAAAGGGCTTCTCAAACCAATGCTGGATCCAAATTGCCAAGGAGTCCACCAATCCCCGAAACACAGGCCCTCTGTGCCTTCACTGTCAGTTTTCTGCTTCATACTGTGCAGATGTTTATGTAGAAATGTAATGTTGCATTTAAAGTGTCTGAAACATCTCAAATCTATTGTTGTTGCAGGTTAAAGGCTTTATTTTAAACTGGGTTCATGCAAAGTCTTGAACGTTTGGAAAATGCTTGCATTGTATGTTTTCCAAGGTTTAGGAATATGGTTGGTTGCATTCGAATACTCCTTGAAAAAATGGTTGATTTTCGATATAATCTGGTGTTTCATCATCTACACAGTCACTCGTGGAAACGATCTCGTCGTATTCCTTTGTCTCCTGGAATTTATAGTAACAATTTAGATGTGGTGATGAAGGCTGCGAGAGTCTGGAAGTGGTTTAGGTACCTTCAAAGTGTTTGAAAAGTGCTTGAATATTATTAAAAAGCCATACACACCCTGTTTAAAGAAGGTTTTAAAAACTGAGTCCATAGAAATATTTATATATATAAATCTTTTTTTTAAAAGACGCTCTGTTGATTTTTCGGAACACTTTATTTTCTCCTGTTCTGCCGCGACAAAGTGTTTAACTTTCTAAAACAAGAACGAGAGGCTCCTCGTGGAGTTCTTTTAAACAAAACACATTGAGGTTTAAATGTGTCAAATGCTTTTCCTTCCTCAAAAACATTTGCAAAGGTTGTGTGTGTGTGTGTGTGTGTGTGTCTAGTGAAACACATGAAAATGATTTGTTTATTTATTGTGCTGACAGGTTTGGGGAGTAAGAAGCAGCCTGTCCACTGCCTGGTGTCCCACGGGAGTGTTCCAATCAGAAACGCTCCACCAGTGGACTTCCAGCAGCTGTGCTCCTGGTTCCAGGAGAGTCCAGAGGGCCGAGTAGAGGGCATCGTCTGGCACTGCAAGGACGGCACGCTCATCAAGGTAGGACGACTCTACAGTGTTTGTTTCTAACAGTTTGAATATGTTCAGACATTTTAATTAAAAAAGGTAAATATAGATCTTTTTTAGAAGTAAAACCCTTGAATAAGACAAATGAAATGTTTGTATTGGCTGTAAAACCACGGGGAGGCATTGATCTGTGCAGTGGCTGTTGTCTCGGTAGGTTCATCGTCATCACCTGGGGCTGACGTGGCCAGACGGGGAAACCTGCCTCGGTGACCGGGCGGCGGTCATTCGTGTTGAAGGGACCATTGATGAATACAACTACAGCAAGGACTTGTTCACATCCTTCTCCAGACTCAACGGACGCCGTTTCAGCCGACTGCAGGACGTTCAGTTGGACTTGTAGACAGTCGGAGACCGTCAAACGATCCTTTGCTGCGAGGTTGTGTCATCGCTTCACCAGTAATTCCACAAGTACACGAGAGTCTTAAAGGCTGAAGACATTTGCTTTGCAGAAATGTGTACAACTTTAGTGTAAAAATGACCAACTAGACGTCTTAAAGGGTGATTCTGGGAGTACGACCCTTTTTATTTTAACCAGAAACTAAACTCTTTGTTTTTTTGAGGTTTGGTTGTTACAGGAAGGCGATGTCTGTTTCTGGATAAAGAAAAAGGATCTTATTCTTTAACACAAAGGTCCGTCTCTGTAGGGACATTTTCTATGATGTTGTCAGACACCTGAATAACAGTCCGAGCCTGTCAGTGGCAAAAACAAGCACTTTGAGTGGACGGCTGCTGGCTGAGACGATCCACTGGACCAATTCCAAAACGTACGGTAACTGTTAGTCATGTTAGTCATCCAGACCCCAAAACATGTAAAACTTGAGCCCGGGAATCCTTTAAAGCTGGGGTAGGAAAAACCTGTGCAACCCACCAAAAACAGAAGGAGCCTCAAAGACGTCCCTACAGGGCGGAGCGCCCCGGGCTTCAGAGGCGGTTGTGATGCGGAACAGCGGGACTACGAATCTCTAGGCTACCAAGTGGAAGTGCAGAGGTTACTGAACTGTTTATGGAATTTCTGCCCAATGAATACTGCCTGAAGTTGTTAAAATGTTCCATTAATATACTGTAAATACTGTATGTTCCAGCTTTCTCATTGCTAAGTGAAGAATAAATGATGAGTATGTAAACCTTTACAGTACGAAAGCTGCTTTATTGACAAATACATTAAAGCACAATATGCCAGAACTGTACAAACATAAAGAAATAAATATGCTTCCTAATGAGTTACAAACTGATAACTTGGTTTTAACAAAAGAAAACAGCTGCCTGATGGAAGAAACTAAAGCTCCTACATCACTTTACTGTTCAAGGTAAACTAAGACTAAAAACATGATAGAGTGGACTTAAGCTAACATATCTATGGAATATGTTGTGGCCTAACGTTGAATTTGAAAGAGATGTGCAGGGCTAGACATAGTACTGATACAGATACTGACTTCAATAACTTATTTTGAAAAGTACATTTTTTACGTAACAAAAGAAACTAAACTCTTTAAAATGTTAGCAAAATAAACCTGTCGATCTATAAGTACATTTTTTCATTGTCCTCTTCACATTTGTAAGATGAATATTATTGGCTGTCAGGCCTGAGGCCACAGCTGTGCGTCTCTGCTGATCACACATTCGATGGCAACGTTTGGCGCTCGACAGGTTTTGAGACTCATTTGGTTCTGGAACAAACTGATATTGAGGTTCGATGAGATCGAAACTAACGACCTGAAAAGTTTACGAGAACGTCCAGTTTGAAAGACCGACGACTATAAAAGAACATTCAGGTGTAGTTTTAACAGTCCTGCCTTCATTCACAAAGGCACAGTAACGATGAGTTGGTTATTTCTCTTGTTCCATTAATCTGCCGGTTTATTTTCTATAATAATCAATTAATCGTTTGGTGTATAAAACGTTAGTCTTGGTTTGTCTGACCAATAATCAAAGCTCCAAAGTATTCTAATGTAGGAACCTGCAACAGAGTTTTGTGTCGATCGCTGCAGCTCTACTCTAAGTTGAGTTATCCGACGGACACGCTGGGGTTTTCAGGCTTTACACCAAACTGATCACACACCTTCTTCAGCTGCTCCTCCAGCAGAACGTTCTTCTTTACTTCTAAATTGTAGTTATATTTCAGATCTTCAATCTCCTCAAAAAATGTTGGGTCAAAGCTCTCCAGTTCTTTCTTCAGCTTGTTAACCTCAGTTCGGAGTTTTGTTTTGTCCGTTTCGGCTTCCTGCAGAAGGTTCTTCAGCTTCCTGTAGTCTGGGAACACGAGAGGACTGGAATCACCGTCTATTTATAACAATTAACATCATATATCATCATTAACAAACTAGTTAACCAACATGTAGCTCATTATGATATGAAAATACACATAACATCACATGTGGCATGTTTAGCTCCATTTCTCTCAACAGCAACTCTCACCTGACTGCACTTTGCAAGCTTTTCATTTTCTTCGTAACAAAAGACCTCAAACTAAAAACCGATTAATAAAAAACACTGACGTTGACAAAATTGTCGGCAGCATCACTAGAAAACCCACCTAATGTGGAAGTGGTGTCACCGCATCGCTCGCTGTACTCGCACAGCCTTTGCTTCAGGTCGCTGTTCTCCTTCTCCAGCTCGCTGTTGATCGATCTGAAGACACGAGAAACAATATTTCACTTCCACAAGTGACTAAATCCAAGCAAAGCACACAAGATCATGGTGGGAAATGTATTAAATCCTTTGTGTCAGCACGTTGGTGTTATGTATTATGTATCAACTTGATTCTGTGTGAAGGTGCATTTATTTGCCATATTGTGATAAATCTGGCTCTCAGAATAATCTTAGTAACCATATTGCTCAGCCTGAATGTTACTGTATTTTCACTAACGTATTAAAGTTTAACGAACCTCAGTGCTTGGAACTCCTTGGGGGCGAGTCCTCCGGTCTTTGCAGCGGTAGGAAAGCTCTTTAACATGTCAACCTAAGACGTGATGATCATTTCAATACATTTATACAGCAACTCCTGGGTTGGCCTACAGAGATATGCATCCCTGCAGCGCTCCGTGGTTGATTCCACATTCGACACATTCTTGAGGCCAAATCACAAATAGAAAATGCAGTCGAGTCCCTCGCGAGCTGAGACAGCAAACACCTGACAGCAGTTATTAAATGACATCGTTACACGGCCCGTACCTGATCTTCAAGTTGCCGGATGCTTATCTGAGCTCTCTCCTCGCGCCCGTCCACCTCCTTCAGCTGTTGTTTGAGTTCGGACAGAACGGAGGTCTTCTGGAAGAGCTCCTTCTCCAGCTCCTTCATCTTGTTCTCAAACATTCTGCAGATGTAAGTGAAACAACCACTTGCTCACACTCTGTAAACTCTACTTGTAGCCTGGAGCTTCTTACACAAGGCCACAGATTTCTAATTCCCAGGCCATCTGGGAAAGCCCGAGTAGGACGGAGGTGATGGAGACTGGAGTTTGCTGACCTTGTCACCACGGACGCCTTCCAGGTCCTACTGTCCGCTCCCTCTGTGATGGGTCTGGAGAGAGCTGCCCGCAGTCTCTGCTTGGTTTCTTCCAGCTCTGCCTCGAGCTTCTCGTTGGTCACTTCCAGACCCGTCTTGGTCGCTCTCAGCCTCTCTGCAGCTTCCTTGTCCTGTAACAAAACATGCAAAGGTGAAAACATGCATTCAGAGGGTTTTATAACAACAACAACAACTGTATTTTAAATATCACTAGAGTTTAGGACGAATTCATTCTAACTTCCATTAACATTAGAAACTGGCTGTGAAGGACCCTGCAGGCTTTACACTAATAAAATTTTTACATTACATAAAATTTTTTGTTTTCAGGCTCCACATTTTGAATGTATTTTCTGAATCTAGTGACTAAATACTAAAAGATACCAACATATTCTTCACCAGAAAGTGCTTTTGAATCTTTACACATTATTGTGGAACGAACTAACTAAACACACATGCTGTTACCCTTTTGATCTCCTTGCGCAGACGTTCATTTTCCATGACTATTTTCTCCAGACTTTTAACTTTCGATTCGAGTTTGGAACTCAGCTCAGCTTCACTTTGACTCTTCAGTTTTTCATATTCAGCCTAGAAACAAAAACAAAAACAATGCAGAGAAGTCAATCAACGTCCCCAGCAGGATGTGTATGACACGATGCGGTCAACAACCTTCAGTTTTTTGTAGTCCTGCTCCAAGGCAGCGGCCGTGTCTTGATTTGCGAGTGCGCTGGATTTCCTCAGTGACTCATTTTCCCTTTGAACCCTCTCCACCACCTTCTTCATCAGCCCAATGGTCTTCTCAAGTTCCGGGACCGTTTTACCACTGTGACCACCCTAATGAGGAACACATTACAAATCATTTTCATGGCGTACAACTGGAACAGGAGGCTGGTGAAGTAAATGTGAATGGAGAACCATTGGAGTTGCTGCTGTCTGGTTGAGTTTCTTTGTGATTTGGTTTTTATTAGATTAGATGTTTTTTTTTGGTCATTTGGCCTTTTTACCTCATTTACTTCCTAATTAGACGTGTACCTTGTTATTTCAGTGTTTGGTCATTTCTGAGAAAATACCCATGTGTACAGAAAGAACATTGGTGACTTATAGGTTAACATACTCCTCCACGTATATGTGTCAGCTTTTTCTCCACCTCTGCCTTTGCCTTTTTCAGCGCACCGCACAACTCCTTCAGGTCTGCAACTTGATTCTGGGAAAAAAACAAAGAGAAACAGGATACAAAACATTTGCTCTTGCCTAAATCAATGTCGGGTTGTATCTTTAAAGTGAAGTTGAATGAAGTCACTTTTCATTAAAGCAAAAATATGTTTTTGTGATATTTGTAAATGCTGTGTTTTTTAAAGCATAAAAAGATTTATATTTTTTTGGAATAGTATGATATTTCTCTTTCTTGCCAAGAGTGAGTGGATTGATAAGAAGCTTCAGATTGCAGCCGATAAGATTAGCTAAGCACAAAAACAAGAAACTGTGGGAAACAGCTGGCCTGGCACTGTCCAAAGGTAATAAGATCAGCATACCAATGCCTCTAAGGGGCCACTAATTAACACTTTATATCACTTTTTAAGAAAACAAGTTTTATGTGTTCCAAACTGAAGAGTAAAAACAAGTTGGACTGGAAACCACTTTATGCTAAGCTAATGCTAATCATCTCCTGGCTCCACCTTCATATTTACTGTACGGTATCGATGTTCACATCTAACTCTTGGCCCAAAATATCAAACAGTTTAAAGTTGTGCGCACCTTGAGTCTTGGTACGTCTTTGTTGGTCTGCTCCAGCTGAAAGCGCAGCTCCAGGTTCTCTGAGGCCAGCTTGAGGTTTTCTTTTTGCAGGTCCTGATCTCTATGTGAGGGAGTGCCGGTGCCTCGTCCTGACGTCTGTCAGAAGGAAAAGACACTAAATCAGCCGCTGAAAACGGAATAACAAAGGTGTGATGGTTATGAGTCTGCAGTGGAGGAAAACAAAAGCACTAAGGGAGCGTAGGAAAACAGCTTTTTTAAAAGGTCTTACTCTTGGGGTTCATGAAACGGTCTCTACATACACAACAGGCAATGCAGAGGAGGAAAACACAAACACACTAACAAGCAACTCACTGCCCACTTTTAAGTTCTGCAACGCTATCACCGCACTACCACTTCACCTGGGTGACCACAGAAGCCTGGAATACCTTCAGACATCTAAGAGATCTGCTTCTTTGACTGATCAACCTCTCTGGGTGTTTGCTCAGTGTGTCCACATCTGGTTCCGCTGAGCAGGACTGATGCGGATTATCTTCCTCTGTTGCCTCCTTTGTAGTCTCATCTTTCAACTCAACCTGTTTCTCAGCCTGTTCTGGCTTCTCTTTCCTGACTCCCACGTCGTTATTACCACCGTCATCATCATCATCATCATCATCCACTTCAGCATCTTTATTCACTGTATTACCGCCGGCTGCTACCGCGGCTGGCTCAGAGGATGTCGGAACTAATCCTGGTCTTTGTGGTGGATCACCAGGCTCCGGCTCACTTTCTTTTGCTGCCAGTGGTTCTTCCTTTCCCTCAGCCACATTAACTTCAGAGCCACCTGGGATGTCTTGTGTACTTTCTAAATGATCTGTTTCTGTCTCATGTTCTTGAACATTATATCTGGTCCCATCTGTTTCCTCTGCTGCTGTGTTGCCTGTCACATCGGGACTCGGTCGCTCTTGTTCACTGCAAACTTCCTCTGCACCCGCAAGGCTGGTTTGAATTTCTCCATCTGTCTGGCTTCGCTTTGGCTCCCTCTGTTGGTCGTCAATAGCTTCCGAGCTAACAGAGCGGCTGTAGGGTTCAGAAGGCCGGAGTGCAGCGTTCCCTTTCCATGACCCATGTGCAACATCAAAAGTGACAGAACAAATCCCTCTCAAAGCACGGGAGGAGCTTTTTCCCTTCACAGGCAATGAATCAGATTAGATCCAGAGAAGAAGGACATACATAAAGAAGCAGGATGAAAACAGAGACACGTCATACAGAGAGGTGAACATGTTCTGGGGACTGCATCCCGAACAACCTGTAATACATGTGAAGTCTTGTGACTTCTTTTAATATGTATATATTCATTATAAACCAACCTAGATTTTATTTCAATTCATTCTTTAGTGGCAAAAAAGTGAAAAAAGGCCACATATCACAAATTCTAAGAGCCAAAGGTGATGTCTTCAAATTGTGTTTCATCCGACCAACAGCTGAAGAACTAAAACACTTCATTTAAAACTGTACAAAGTCTTGAATGTTTGGAAAATGCATCATTTTAACCTTTTATGTTTTATGCTTGAAATCGAATATGCGCCTTGAAAAATGCTTGATTTTTCCTCATAATGTGGAGTTTCATCATCCACACAATCACTTAATATTAATATTTGAAATGAAACTTTCCCTGTCGTCATATTTGATTCTCGTCTCCTGGCATTCATAGTAACAATTAAAGGCTTCGAGAGTCAGGAAGTGTTTGGTTTAGGTACCTTGAAAGTGTTTGAATTTGAATCTTTAGAAAAAAATTCTCTCATTTGAGAAGCCGAAGAATGTTTGATTGGAAAATTCCAGCATGTATTTATGTTACCATGTGATTTATCAGGATATTTCGGATTAAAATCATCGTGCTGCGTGTTGATGAGCACTTACAGACGGTCTCGATGGAGGATCTTTGGATGTCTGCCTCTCTAACGAGAGGAGTCTCTCCTCCAGGTAGCGATTCCTCAGGGTCAGAGTGTCCATGGCGTCGTCACGAGGTAAAGCCTGGTGCTGTCTGCAAGGACAGGAAGGAACAAGAAGATACAGATCTGGAGTATAGGACCCTATAATGAGCCTTATCAGTGAGGATTTGACATCATATTTCGTAGATGTTCTTTGGATTTTTATAGAGACTCGGGTGGAGTACAGCAAACTAGAAAATGACATTGCAGGAGGTTTATCATCTTCAAAATTTCAGTGTCAGTCATTCTCCACAACAGATTCCTGCCTAAATACTTGTAATTTATACAGTCCATGAAATGATCATGTGTATCCAATAACGGTGATGAGATCACACAATATATAGCAAATAATTACATGCTATGGTCATTAATTGAAGCTGTTATAGCTGAGACCGGAACCATAATAATTCAGGGAGTTTAGCCTCAGGGTTGTAATCAGCTACACTAACACTTTGTGAAAAGCCTTACTTAGTTTGTTTTCCCAAAAAAAAGACAGACTGAAAATCCGTGTCAAATTGAGCGGGTCCTGTTAATACTTATGTAGAAATACAAGAATTTCTTCTATAAATATTCTTCTATAAAATGCGACATATTCATAAATTTTATTGACATGGCTCATAAAATGGGCCTCCTGTTTATCAATGTATTTTTATGAGGGCAAATAAAGGTTATATGTGTGTATGTATATATTACTATGGAAAATATGTTTTAAGTATACTGAATGTGCACTTGTAATATCTTTAAAATAAGACAAAGTCAGGGCATTTTAAACATAAGCGATAGATTTTTAAGGTGTGAGCTACTTTATGGTGAGGATCTGTGTCTCCAGGTCTGAGTTCTTCTTCTTCAGCTCCTCCATCTCCTTCTCCAGTTCAGTGGATCGCACTCCCACCACCTGATCAGCGGTCACACCTCGAGCCTTCAGCTTTTTCTGCAGGGAACTCCTCTCTTGCTCCAGTCTGCACAAAACACAATAAAAAAAAAGACTTTATAGCACCGAGTGAGCTTGAAAATACTTGAAAACTGACAGATAACATGTACAGTATATAGCTGTAGAACCTTCTCTCCTTGACAAATATGTACTCTCATTACTATTAGAGTTGAATGTATTAGTCGATTGGCAGAAAATGTTCAACTATTTAGTCGTCTTTCAAGCAAAACAGCCAAATATTCTGTTTCCAGAAATGTGGGAACTTTTTCTTTTCTTTGTTTGATATAATAGTAAATTGAACAGACAGATAAAACTAAGATTTTGAAGACTTCACCGTTGGTTCCAGAACGTTTTTAGTATAGTATTACAAAACGAATTGGGCAGTTAATCAATAATGAAACAAACAATTACTTGCAGGTGTAATTGTTATTGTCATTGTTTCATTACAGTTAACTGAAATCACACTTTATGATGTTGGATTAAGAGCTGTGCTGTGTGCAGAAACTTCATTCCCTCGTCATTTGAAGCCAAATGTTCCCAGTTGCCTACAATAAAAGGCAGATCAAAGGTACGCTGTGTAAACCATCCTGTGTGACTACACACTGACCTGGCGTAGAGGTCCTTCAGAGTACTAAGCTGTTTTGACAGGGATTCATGCTCCCGTTCCTTCTCCTTCAGTGAATTCTTCACCTTTTCCATCTTGACCTGCCATTTCTTACCCTCCTCCCAGCGAACAATTTCGTCGTTGGTCTGTCAGACAAACAAGTCGTACATCAAGTGAACGTGCAACCAATGATAATAACATCACATAATAAAATATCTGTAATATAAAATGTTCACATGTTGTTGACTGAATTGATGTTCAGACCTTTCCATGATCATCCTTAACATGTTTCATCTCGGCTCTTTTCTCCAAGTCAGCCTCCAGCCTCCGGATCTTCTTCTGCAGACTCTCGATGGTTGGCCCCTTCCCATCTGGTTCTGGTTGCTTCTAATCGGCAAATACAGGGAAGGAGGTTTTCATAGCACCTCACTTTTCTCAGGCAGTGTACAGTGGAGAATAACAGGCATTCCATTCCCTATTTAAGCCAATGAGAAAAGTAAGACAGTTCCAACAACACTGCAAAGGTTAGGATCACAATGCATGGCATTGACTAGATATGATAGCCAAATCTAGACTCTAAAACTATATTATTCTCTCTAAAACTGGACTTTAAAAATACATGGCTATGTGACTCTGGTCCAAAAGAATACCTGAATAATTAATTCAACTGATATCCAGTGGAGGAGAATCTGAAATCTTACAAGAATGTGAGATGCATTCCTAAATTTCTTTAGATTTGCGTGCAGAGAGCCTAGCCGGATCTGTACGTCTGGCATTTCAGTGTTTTAGCAGATTTCAGGGTCTGAGTGTTGCCTGAGTCGGGGGATTCTGGTCATTTGTCCACATGGTGTTATGCCGATAGTGGCTGTCATGTGGCTGTTGTTGAGCGCATCACTCAAAAGCTAATGTAATAACAACAGCAGCAACAACAATAAACTCAAAACCAAGGTCAAACCAAGCTGCACACTTCCTCACAAATCAGTAACTGAGTGTGTTATTTCACACTCCTTAGGGATACTAACTTGAAGGGCACTGCTGAGCCTCTTGATTTGCTGCCTGAGCTCCTGGATTTCCTGCTCCCTCTCTTCCTTTTCAGCCTGCAGGCGTCTCTGGGTTTTTTGACTCCTCTGGAGGTCCTGGTTCAGGCCGTCCACTTCCTCTTTCAGGCCGTTCTCCCGGCCTCTGGCTGCTTTGGCAGACTCCTTTGCAGTTTGAAGTTCTTCATTAAGTTCTTGCACCCGCACCTTTGGATGAGAGGCATTTTCCAATTTAAAGAATAGGTCTGGCAATATTCTATTGTTTTCTTATTGAAAAGTCCAAAACCATCAATGTATTGATGCTACTAAGTATTGTCTGTGTATTCAAACATGATATATCTTATTCTTCTGAGCCATAGAGCTCCACAGTTACACTGACTGACATGATCCTTCATACCACACACACGGCTGCCATAAATACTCACTATTGTGTGATGTGTATTAGACTGCAGCTGAAAATAGTCCCCTGCAAATGCACTAGTTACTCCTGTTTCAGTAACATTTGCTAAAAAAACTGCTGTTTTAGAAAATGACCTTTGTTCTGCTTTCATTGGATTTGTTGACAATAACATTATTGGCTAAAGGCATTCTACAAATAGCAGTATCTCCAAATACAGCAATCTGTTAGTATCGTTTCACTTTATTTGCTGCAACCCTGCAATGTATTAATGTCTGTTCAAGTTATGCTACACAGACTTATCAGCATGTTTGTATTCAACTGGCAAAAAAGAAATCATAACTTTTTAAATCTACTGACTTTGCACATGACTGAGCCTCTAATTAGCTGCAAACGGTAATTAATGAAAGGAATCAGGGCCAGTTGGAGTCAACCAGGATGTTAAACATGTTGTCTGTGCAAGGAGGCGGGCACATGCCATGTGTCCATCAACTTCACCTTATGGTTAGCTACTATTCACATGAATTGCATCTACTAAAGGTTGCTTATTAGTATAAATTGGGAATCGATGTTTCTGTTGCTTAATGGAATTATTCTAATTTGTGGAAATATTTTTGTTTGTGTAATCTGAATTAACAGTTAATTGGCTCAAACAGCTTTCATAAAGGTCAGTAATGGAATTCTTCATGCATGACAAATGTGTGTTTGCGGTTTTTATGATAAAGGGGTCTCACCTTTAGGTCTTTGGTGTGTCTGTCAACCAACATCTGTACATTGAGACTCTCCTCTTTCTGTGCAGAGACGGCTATGACTTGCTGCTCTGCAGCAGACGTCATCTCGGCCCGCAGCTCCAACAGAGCCTTACTGAGAGCCTGAGGAAACAGGGAGTGAGAGAGATGCCATAGAGCCCATCCCATAGAACTGTGGCGGTACGTTATTTACAAAAAAGGTTGGGAACCACTGATCTGCAGCACCCAGTCCACTTGTCAGGCAAACCATTGGACTGGGAAGAAACAGAGTTACCCAAGTGAAACACGCCATCAACAGACACCATTTCCTAACTCCCCAGATATGAATGTGGGTCCTTTTGCACACTAACCGCTGTCTGTTGCTCACCATTATATCACAGACCAAACAGTACAAAGCACAACCAAACTTATATTATAAAAGAACAACCTTGAGCTGTTTCTCTTTCTGGGTGAGCTGTGCTTTAAGTCGTTCCACCAGGTTCTTCATGGTGTTGCTGGGGGAGCGCACGTTGGCCTCCTTCAGGGCTGCCTGCTCAGTTTGGAGGTAGTTAATCTGCTTCTCCATCTGGGCCATTTGGCTCCTCTGATCCTCAGTCTCGCCAGTCAGAGCTTTCACCTGGGCAGCATGATACTCCTCCAGCCTGCAAGAAATCCCCTCTGTTATTTCGGTTCATAACATACAGATTTTTTAAAACGTATTAATACATTTAATGTGACTTTCTGTCTGACAGGGGTGTAGGAAAGTGTGAGCAGAATGTGACCAACATGTGTCTCTTGTGTTTAGGAGCTTATGTGGTATCCAGGAGGTGTGGTCATGATAAAGGCATCATACTTAATACAAACGTTAGCCTGCAGCAAACAAAAAAATGAACGCGAGCATACGCCATCACTGTGACGGAACAAACGCACTTCATACCACAGATGAACATAGAGACCAAGGCCAAGTTTACTGTAAGAGGTCATTTAAACGGATATAAAGCAGTGACCTTTGTAAATATATCCAGGTGAAGGTTTCTTCAGACAGAACAATTGCACGTGTGCAGCAGATCACTATGACGCTGACGGAGAAACATGTTCCCGCCTAGAGCGAAACACTATGTGTACAATATGTGTAAGACACGTAAGACAATATTCCAAGCAGGGAGGTATTTATTGCACGCAGGTCTTCTTGACACACATAGCGATAGCTGTTTTGATGGATGCAGGTAAGATGATTCACTCTGGTTGGCTACAAAACAACAATGAGTCATTGAATTACTAAGCTGCCAGGTTATAAGGCGAGAGGTGTTGAATCAACCTGTCCTTTGAAAGACTGCAGTTTGTAATATTGTAATAATAATGCATCATATTAAAAAAGGATTCGTAAGACTTTGCCTACCCTCGTTCATGTCAGTGGGTGTGTTCTCATGTGGGTGAAATGCCTATGTCCCAATGAACTATTAAACTCTCGAAAGCCCTCTTTAATCTGCTTTGCTGTAGCTGCTTTTTATTAAACTTTTAACCCCTTAACATCCAGCTTATTTGAATTGCCCTTAAGTCACTTAAAGGTTGTTAAAATCATCTTCTTCCAGGCGGTCTCACAGTATCAGTTAGTTCCCTCTCTTCATTGAAGCTATATGGTGTTTACACTAAACTAAATAATCCAACACAAATACTTCATAATCCACAACAAAAGGTTGAGAATGTGGACTTGTGTATTGTGGACCCTGCGTATAGTATGTGCATTCATTTAGTAAAAGGGAACAAAGAAATCTGTTGATGCATGGAGACATTTTAATCCCTTGAATGACTTTTTCAGGCTTTAAGGGTACCTTATGTAGGGCACTGAACTGTGGCCTGACATTGACCCTTAATCACACAGGGTGTAATCCCGGCTGAGAGCCCCATTAGCCAAGTGCTTACAGTTACACTAGGCATTTCACACTTACAACCTGAATGTGTGATTATTCCTCTGTTTATCTGGGGTTCACTAAATTCATCCCCCCCTCCAAAAAAGAAGAAAAAGAATTAGTCTAATCAATTCTCAAATGTTTTATATGCTGTCATTGTTTCAAGGATGTTAACAGTGGGCTTAATGTGAGCCCCAAGTAGTCGAATAGTATAGTAGATCGAATGTACTCACTCACGACTAAGAGGAAGGAAACATAACGGATTCTGCTTCTGCTTTAATGTAATCTTCACGGGTGACCACTGGGTCCAATTCAGAAAAACACATCAGGGAATCAGGTTTAATAAAGGGATAATCACTTTGACATCTTGTCGGCGTGTTTCTTAGCCTGTGTTTCCATGTCGGCCCTCTGTCGCTCCAGCTCAGCGCTGGTCAGATTCAGCTTCTCTGTGACTGAGGAGAGCGAGATGTCCTGCTCAGCCACCGTCTGCTCCAACTCAGCCAGGCGCTCCAGATGCTTGGTGGTTGGCACCCTGATAGTGGGCTTCTTCATCAATTCCTGGACAAAGAAAAAACGAAACAAAACACATGCTGCATCAAAGAAAGCAGAACCTGACCTTTCAAATAGCGATCAAAGACTCGGAAAACGGGAGGTTTTTCCACGAAACACTGGTGGATTTCAGCGTAAAATGAATCGGTAACAGTATGTTTAGAAATATAATATGAGACATGTCTGGATATAAACAGGAATCTGATGTCATGGACAACACATGGACACATGCATACCATTGCTGTCTGTTTAAAATGGTCCAGAGAGGTGTCCGTGTGCAAGTCCAACTTGTGATGCAGCACTCTCAGCTCCTCCTGGTGTTTCTGTATCATCTCCTCTTGATCCTGGGATCAACAAGGTGTAGTTAAATGAAAGGAAGAAACACTTTGATTATAAAACATTGACCTTCTAATTATTTAATGGCTTTTACTCGAACGTCCAAGCCAGGTTTCTAAATAGAAGAAGCAATAAGTTACACTTTTACTACTTAGTGGTACATAATGGTCAAAATATTTCTGTGAAGATTGTTAATGAATATTAATATGAAAAGTCCACACATGGGAGATTCAAGACATTCATAAACCTTAACTCCAAAAGAACTGTCAACTAATCACAGCAATAATATAAAAGATAAAACACGTCTTTTCCCCCTGTATCAGTACCTGTCTGGCTTGAGCCAACTGGTTCTGGTATTTCTTTAGCACGTCCTCTTTTTTGTCAAGTCGACCCTGAAGATCTTTAATGGTCTGCTGAGCCAGCTTGAGGGCAGGCTGGCTGTCTGACTGGCCCTCTTCATGCTTGGCAAGGTCAGCTAGCAGGCGTTCTCTGCTGGCAGCTGCTGGGAGCCGAAGACGTAGCTCATTGATCACTTTATCCCTGGAAACAATGTTCTGTTCTGCCTTCCACAGAGCTGCTTCTTTCTCTTTCAACTTCTGCATAGGAACAATTAAGAATTCAATATGCTAACAATATATACTTGATTTATGAAGAACACAGGGACGGAATACTATACCTCATCCAAACTTCTGCAAGTAGCCTGTGTGTCCAAGATGCTGCGGACATGCTCTCTGATTTTACCCAAAGCAAACTCTAATTGATGAGCAAGAGGTAGACTTGGATCTGGTAGGGATCCTGTACCATCCTCATACTGAAAACAACCAAAAATACAGTAATACTTAGCTCAATCCTGGACTTGATAACCACGTTTAAGAAAGAAGAATCGTCTTTTATTTGCCGTTTAACTGGAGCTGTTTTATCACCAACGGCTAAAAACAATTCTTCACCTTTTCCACACTGCTTAGAATTTCATTCTGGTGCTTCTCGTACTGGTCCAGTTGCCGCTCCAGCTCCACCTCTCGCTGGTCCCATGCAAGCTGGCGTTCTTCTTGAAGCTTTACATGATAAAGAGAAGAGTTTTCTACAACTGACACACTTCACAAGTGAAGGTGGAATCGTGAGGTTTTCATAGCTACACTTCTCTCCACTCTTTGTATTTGAGTCATACCACAATACACCTTCTGTATACAACCCTGATGTGTTTTAAACACAATGAAGCACAGATTTGTGAAGTTGTATCTGTGTATTAGCCCATTTTTGAGCATGTGTGTAGATAGTTTGTCGCTCACTGTGTTTTGTTGCACGACATCCTCTTCCAGCGAGCGGATGGTTCGCTCCTGCTCTTCCACCAGGTTTTTCAGGTACCTGATCTCCTCCTTCTGGACCACCAGCTCCCTGCCTTTCCTCAGCTCCTGCAGACGAGCTTCCTCCATCTTCTTGTGCCACTCAGTTACCTGTTAAACAGTGGAGTGGTGCTCAGCTTTTGTTGCTTAAGAGTTGTGGGCGAGATGTCCCACAAACAAATGAGATCACATGACTAACAGTGTGTCTATTATTTTTAAATACTCGCGATAACATTTTTATATGTTAATGAACCAGAATGACCTTCTGGGCTCCCTTCACATCCTTCAGTGTTGAGATGAGCTCTGCCAGGCCTCGAAGTCTCAGTTCCAATTCTTCCGCCCTGCCCTCTGCCCTCCTCCTCTCCTCCTCGGCCTTCCTCTTCTCCTCCTGGGCTTTTGCTCTGTCCTCCTGGAGGCTCAACATGGTCACAGAGAACTTTTCCTGCTGAGGAAGAGGGAGCGCTCCGGCAAACTGCCTCCGTAGCGACTGGATGGTCTGCCGTAGGTGCTTGGAGCGATTACTGCCCTCCTGGCGGGCGAGGAACAGAGCGCGCTCACTGGCGTCCAGCCGCTGTTCAGCGCGCAGCTTGTAGGCCTCCAGCTGTTGGATGCGAGAGGTGGCTGCCTCCAGCTTGGCCAAAGCAGCTGACTCACTGAGCTGCAGAGCCACGACATGCTGGTGTAGCTTGGCAATGAGAGCCTTCTCATCTGACTGTGACTAAGGGAAAGAGAAGACATTGTGAAGAGACACAGTACATACATACATTTCAATATACTTTCTACCAGTATTGAGAGGCAGAACTATTACACAAATGTTTTTTACTATTAATTTCATTTTTGTCTACATTGGAGCATTTAAAAAGCCACTCTGACATAACTACATTTCTTTCCATATTATTTTTACCCCCCCCCCATATCTTTTACCATGTTAAAGGCCAACGCCTGACATTTTTCATAAATCAGTGAAGACTACTACAAACAATCACCCGTGAACAGATAACTGTGATAGAAAGTAGGGAAGCATCGAGTGCCTAAGATGCTCAAGTGGAAATCCCACTTACTTGAATCTGAGGTTATTAAAGGTTCTGGCTTGAAGGTCAACTGTACAATCTTTTAATGTAAAGTTAATGATTAAACACTTCCTAGGTTCAATAAAGTTACAGAAACACTCAGATACCTGGTAGTCCAGCATTTGTCTCCTCAAAGCTTCTACTTCCTTCTCTTTGGACTGTTGTCTGGCCTGTAGAGCAGACGCCTGCATCATGGCCACATCACACACCTCTTGAAGCCTGTACAAAAACAAACAACACACAATTTCATTGTTTACCTTTACATTTTTATAGTAGAATGACCCTAAATGCCTTTATTACAAACATCATATACAACAGCGCAACGTTGAGTGTCATCTCATGCATAACAGAGAAGTATTTTTTCAAAAAAAGTTTATCGTTCGTAACAGATGAATTCTTGATTACACTGCTGCGACCTCAAAAACATGTATGCTTCATTTATTTCCAGAGTCATTCCAAGATTGCAAAGGCAATCCTTAACAAAACTTATATCTCATGGCAAGAGCATAAATGATCAATCTCAGGCCTGCACATTGTCAAACGTACTTAGAAACTTCGATGCGAAGTTCAGCCTCTGATTTCTCCAACTCTGCGACCCTGGCTCTGTCTGCGTCGCTCACAGCTTTGCTGATACTGTCTGCCACCTCATCTCTCAGCTCCCGCTCCACCCTCTGGGCTTCTACATTCATCCTGGTCAACTGAGGAAAAACAGTGGGGTTAGTTTGATGAAGAGCAGTCACCTCGATGAAATAAATAGGTGAACATTGGAGCCCTGCAGTGTGGGAGCTGTCCATTTGTTAGTTTTTTGTGAAAAAAGGGTAACACTAGTTTAGATTCTTTAAAGACTCTTGGGAAAGATGGCTTAAACTGGTGAGAATCTGGCACACTGACAAGCATTACAACAGTCACGTAGCTGAGTTGATTGCTGTTTCTAGGGGTCGTGAACCAAAATGTTTAGATAGAAAAAAAAACAATTAACCTTTTAGTGTAAAGCTGTATGTCTGCCAGTTGACCTTTAACGCACAGCACAACTTATTACAAATGTGTTACGTAGACGCCCTGAGCAACATCAACTCTCGAATGCGTGACGGAAAGAAAAAATCTGTTGTTTTTCTTGGACTCATACCTCTGCAAACTTAGACTCCAGTTCTGAGTTACGTTCTTCCACCTGCCTCAGGGAGTTCCTCATTTGTTCATACATTTTGTGTGCATGCTCGGCCCTCTGCCTCTCGTTCAGCTCCTTCATCTCGAGAGTGGTCATCCGCCTGGCGGCAGATACCATCTCATTGTTGGCCAACGCCTTGTCCACCTTGTCCATGCTATTTTCACCTCCTGATTTTAAGGGGGGGGAAACACCATTTGGGATTAGAATTTGACAAATACTCTCAAGTTAAATGGTTTATTGTATTGAATCAAAGCTATAAACATGGGCTAAAGCTAAAATAGTTTGACTATCTTTTGTTTTATATTTGCAGATCCCTTAAATGTTGGTAGTTTATTGTGGCTTATATTCAAAATAAACAAAGATAAAATGATTTTGTTGTTTCTGAAAGATGATAATCACTGAAATGAATTGTGGCCCCATCCTTAGTTTACCAGTTGCATTGATGTTATTCCATGCTTGCTCTAAAGTGTTCAGTTTCTCCTTTGTGATCTCCAGTTCTTTATTCATGGTAGAGATTTGCTCCCGAAGAGACTCATTCTCCCTCTGAGAGATGGAGAAAAATATATAATGATATGGTATGGCAAGTCAATGCTGAACAGCCAAAAATAATTAAGGTGTGTGTATTGGAGGTGTAATGCAATACCTCCAAATGTTCGAGGTTGGTGGTTCTCTGTATGAGGCGGCTGTCCCTCTGCAGCATGTCTCTGTATTTGACTGTTAGCTCTGTGTACTGTTTGTTGGCCCTCTCCAGGTCTGCTGAGGGCACGCTATCATCCAAGGCCTTCTGCAGTGCGGCCATCTTATATGCAGCCATTTCCTACAGACAAAGCAAAAGAGACCATTGTATGCTGGTAATAATGGCTGACTCCAAACGCATTCTTTTAATAATTCATTTTTAAAAAGGAAATTAATCTATTTGGCACACATTGTGAGTCATGATTGCTGTACTAGCTACAGGGACCTTTGTGAAAGATGAGGCCCCAGTTGATGTTATTTTTGGCAGAGTCCACTCTTTCCCAAATCTCTACAACCTAGGTGGTGACTGAAATGTGACCAATAGTTTCAAGTGTCATGATATAATCCTAAAAGTATGAGAATAAGACCCAAGTGAATAATCATTTTAATAAATGAAATTAGGATAAGGCTCAGTCAACTACAATCCACTTTTCTTTCACTGGCTCTTTTTCTTGTTTCTATGTGCTGCTGCTTTGTATTCTAACATCCCAGCCTCTGACCCATTTTATCCACATAAGAGTAAAATAGAAAACCTTCAGCTGATAGTGAGGCACCTGGTGTTTTTCTACTCAAATTATTGAGAAAAGAAAAGCATCACCGACTTTCATTTTATGCATGATCTTTGGATAGACGTGGCTGATTTGAACTTTTTCTTCCTCTACCTTGTATCTCTGCAGGTAGCCTATCCTCTGAGCGACAGAGGCCTGCATGTTGCTGCTATCGTCCCTCAGCTTGCCGTTCTCCTTGCGGAGGTGCTGCTCTTGCTCCAGCAGGGTGACGTAGCGCCGCGTCAGTTTCTTCTCATTGACCTTCAGCACGGTCAACCTGCGCGACGCTTCGCTCAGCTGCCTCTTGATTTCCTCTGGATCCTTCTCAAGGGTGTCAAGCAGCTCCTTTTGGGTGGAATGGACAAGAGCTGAAATAAAACTTTTTTCACAAAGGTTTTTTTTTTTTTTTTGGGGGGGGGGGGGGGTTACGGGGGGCCCGGGTACCAAAGTGGGGTAAAAATTTTATTCCACAAATTTTTTTTAAACGGGGGGGGCGTTT